>JH719990.1:158162-473480 GCA_000231845.2 Tetrahymena malaccensis 436 | reverse complement strand
AAGGCTATTATAAACTAGCTCATAATTTTTTATATTTATTTTTTGTATTAGGCACCATCTCTTGGAGGCATTCCACCAGTATTATATTATTATTATTAATAGTCAGATTTTAATCTATAAAATTTTATGCTTATTTTAATAGGCACCACAACTTGGAGGCATCCCACCTGTAAACAAATTAATATGATTATAATTAATGAATTTTACTTTAAATATTTATTTAAAAATTCTAGGCACCACCTATCGGAGGCATTCCACCTGTAAAAAAATTTATTTTATTAAACTATTTATTTATTAAACTAATTTAAATAAAAAGGCACCATAAATTGGAGGCATTCCACCAGTAAATTAATATTTTTGTTAATTTTTAATTATATTCTCATGTCTTATTATAGGCACCACCTATTGGAGGTATTCCACCTGTAATTTAAATTAAAGATAATATTAACAACTAAATAATATTTTCTATCTATTATTAAACAAGGCACCACAAATAGGAGGTATCCCACCGGTAAATATATCATTTGTTGGCAAAAATATATTTTTTTAACCTTTATACTTCAATGTAGGCACCACTAATTGGAGGTATTCCCCCTGTAAATTTAATTTAAAATAAATCTTTAATGAGAATATAATTATTCATATTTATACCAAAAGGCACCCCAAATCGGAGGTATTCCACCAGTAAATAGATTATTTGATATTTAAAAATTTGTTTAATTTGAAATTTTTATTTACTTTAGGCACCACCAATTGGAGGCATTCCACCTGTAAAATACTTTAAACTATTTTTGCTTTGTATTAAATAATCAAATTTATTAAAAAGGCACCTTAGTTTGGAGGTATTCCGCCAGTAAATTAAATCTATATAATTAAAATCTTAAATATTATTAACTTCATATTATTTAAAGGCACCATAAATAGGAGGCATCCCACCAGTAATTAATTATATTATTTACTTTTTGACTTTATATTTTTTACTTTAGCCACCACCTTTTGGAGGTATTCCACCTGTAAAATATTTAAATTATTACTAAAATAATTGATTTTATTTTTTTATGAACAAAAAAGGCACCATAGATTGGAGGTATTCCACCTGTAAATTATTACTTTATTTTTCAACATCTGTTAATTTTATCTTTGTTATTTATTTTAGGCACCATCTCTTGGAGGCATTCCACCTGTAAAACCTTTTTAAAAGCATTTAAATTAATATTTAATATTTAAAATAATATTAAAAGGCACCATCTATCGGAGGTATTCCACCTGTAAAATAAATCAATGTTGAAATATATTTAATAATAATTTCTTTAACTTAAAAAAGGCACCTTCTTTTGGAGGAGTTCCACCAGTAAATTATTATTTTTGCTAAGATATTTCATTAGAAATATTTAGTTTTTATCCTCTGCCACTCAATACTCTCAATATTGGGGGAATTGAATTAGATTATTAAATAGATTTATAAAAAGAAAAAAATTTAATTTATTTTTATTTTCGTTTTAAATAAAAGGCTCCATCTTTTGGAGGTATTCCACCAGTAAATAAATTTTTAAAAATATTTTTTTGTTAAATTTTATATTTAAATTGCTTAGCCACCACCTTTTGGCGGTGTTCCACCTGTAAATTACTTTATATGAAAAATAGTAAATTTTATCTATTAATTTTTAAAAAAAGGCTCCAACATTTGGAGGTATTCCACCAGTAAATTAATAAAATAAATCCTTTTTTTATTAATTTTTATATTTAAATGTAATAGCCACCACCTATAGGAGGCATTCCATAAGTAAATTAAATATGATTCTAAAATAAATATTTATTTAATTTTAAAAAATAGGCTCCATCTATCGGAGGAATTCCACCTGTAATTAAAATTTCTACTTTATTAATAAAATGTTTAACAATTTTTTTTATTTTTCATTTAATTTAAAACATTTAATAGCCACCACCACCTTTTGGAGTCCCACCAGTAATTTATTTTTGATTTTTTTATATCTTATTTAAATTAATTATAAAGGCAGTTAATTTAGGAGGAGCACCTGTAATATTTTTAAATTGAAGGACTAAATAATTATATTTTTTATTTTATTTTCAATCTAAGATGCCACCACCATTACTCATGGGAACTTAAGCACCAGTAAGATAAAAATAAAATAAAATCTAAATTAAATGCTAATTAATTATTTTAAAATATCAAAGATGATGCCTTCTTTCAATATGCCTATGGTAAATTAGTTAACCTTTAACTATAATTAAACTTTAATTGTATGATAAGATGATGCCTTAGCAACCTCTGTAGAAACAAAAGAAAAAACCAAATGTTCCTCTCAAACCATTTATGTGGAATACAATTACTGCTAACAATATTAAAAATACTATATGGGAAAAATTAAATGATGAAAAAGTTGAATTGGATATCAAATTCATAGAAGATTAATTTGAAAAGCCTGCTGCTCCAACTAAATAAGCTACTGGAGCTACTTCATTGCCAAATTAGACTAATGGATCAAATGGTACTTAAAGCAATACAACAGCACCACCCAAACCTATGATTGTTCAAAAAACAAGCTTGATTAATGGAGATAGAACAAAAACTTATGAAATCGTTTTGCAAAAATTAAAAATATCTTCAAATTTAATTAGTAATGCATTAGTTAGCTGTGATGAAAAAATATTAACTCTTAATAATCTTCAATCACTTAATAATATTTGTCCTAAACAAGAAGAAGTAGATCTAGTTACAGGTTTTATCGAAGGCGGAGGTAAACCAGAGGAATTAGCTAACCCTGAAAAGTTTATCTTCGAAGTAAAAAAAGTAAAAGGATTTGGTGATCGTATCAGAGGTTTAATTTTCCTTAAAACCCATGAAGAGATGTTCTTGGATTTAGAACCAAAAGTTCAAAAATTAAGAAGAGGTATTTTTTATATAAGAGACAACAAATTAATACCTGAAATGCTTGAGTACGTTTTAGCATTTGGTAATTATTTAAATGGAGAGTCAGCAAGAGGTGGAGCTTGGGGCTTTAAATTTGATTCTTTGATTAAGATAAGTGAACTAAAAATGAAAGACAATAAAACAACTTTGATGATGTATGTTATCGATATTTTTGAAAAGAAATATAACCCTCTCATTTCTTAAGAAGATGAAGAAGCTTTGAATCTATGTGAACAGCTCCCTATTTCATAATTGAATGCAGATCTAAATGAAATAAAGAAAAATTTCCGTTTTATGCAAAAAGCTATTTAATCTCAGACAGATCTTCCAAACGATAATATCAAATCAAAGTTAGATGGAAGTGTAGATGCCATAGAATAACGTATAAATAGCATCGATGCTGAAATTAAAACTATTGATGAAACTTACAAGCAAGTAGCAAGCTTGTATGGAGAAAAACCTACTGATCCATCTGAAAAGTTTGCAGAGAAATTTGGATAGCTATTTAGAAAATTTAAAAAAGAAAAGGCAGATAAATTAAAGATAGAAGAAGTAAAGAAAAAAGAGGAAGAAAAGAAAAAGAAGGAAGAGGAAAAAAAGGCCAAAGAAGATTTAAAGGCCTCAACTTCAAAAGTAGATTAAAAATAAGCTAAACCAGACTTGAAGGCTTCCACTTCTAATACATAACAAAAGGTAGAATAGAGTGCCCCTAACCCATAGCAAAATTTAGCTAATATTATGAAAGGATTTAAAACTTAAATAAGTTAAAAAGCAAGCCAAAAGACCGAAAATTTAGAAAACGTTAGAGGAACTTTCATCGGTATGCAGAATCTTAATTCTGGTGATGTCAGAATGTCTAAGTGCTATTAAAATGTTAGAGAAAGTATGTTAATGACCAAAAATAAGTCTGATATGTTAGGCCTTCTTAAAGAAATGAAAATGAGTAAGTTTAATAATTTTAGTATTTAAAAATAAAAACTTATTATTTTAATTTAGAAAAATAATAAGGAATTTAACAAGGAGGAGCAGAAGGAGGAGATGATTTACAATCTGCTATCTCCAAAATAGGTTTCTTAAATAAATGAAAGAAAAGATTACTAAAAATCAATTTTTTTTTTTAGTGATTAAAATATATTTGATTTAATATTTTTTGTATTATTTTTATGTTAAATTTATGTGAAAATTTAAATTATTTAATCTAATTTTATTTCATTAAAATATTTTTATTTCTTTTTGAATTTTGTTTTTTTTTTTCTTAAATTTGATTCAATTTTATAAATAATTTTAAATAAAATCATAATTTCTACAGAGCTATTTTTAATTTTATATAAAAAGCTCTAAAAATTATTAATTGATATGTAAACAGAAATTTAGATACTGAATCAAAAATATCGATTTATTTCTAGTATTTTGATGATAAATATCTACTTAGATTATTTATTATTTAGTTTGCTTTAGTATAAAGATTTATTTGTATTACTTTATTTAATTATCAAGAACTGTAAGAAGAGAGTTTGAATGGATAACAATATTAATAATTTTTTTGCTGAATTTACTAAAAATTAGAAAATAAACAAAATAATTAATTAAACTAAACATAAAATATGAATAAGCAAAAACTAGGAATTTCTTAAAGTACTAGCATTCTCAATGAGTCTGCTTAATAAAATAGATTTAATGTTTCACCTATTTTAGAAAGAAAATAAAACAACCCTATTAGTGATAAAGTGTTGTCATTTGAAGAGGATAGAATAAAAAAAATTAATTCTGTTTATAATAAATAATTGATTACAAAAAAGATGAATAAGTAAGGGTTATTGTTTGTTTTTTAATTCTCTGACATTTTATATCAAAATTTTAAGCTATGAAATTAATTTTCTAATTATTTATAACTCAGAATTATGAATGAAAGATCTAGAGAGTCTGATTTAAGCAAAGGATTACTTGGGAGTGCAGATTTTAAAATTAATAGTAATTATGGACTAACAGCCTCTACTGATGATACTTTAGAAATCAAAAAAATTATTAAGAATCTAAAAGAAGAAGGAACTCTTCCTAGAGTTAAAAAATTCGATGAAGATTTAAAATTCACAAAATAAAATCAATAATTTAGCAATACTCCTGCAATTGAATATAAGCCTTAGGCTTCTTTGATTTCTAATCCTTATGGTAGAATTAATTATTTTCTTTCTTTCATCTGAAATAATTTGAAAACACAAAGAGTAAATTTATTTTATAACTTTATTTGCTGATTGAATGCTAAATTTATTTAGAAATCATCTGAAATATGTTATAAACCTATTCATTTCTTTACAAAAAATATTATGTTTCAATTTTATTATATAATCTACCTTTTCTTAGATTTTATTTTTTTATTCAAAAGCTAAGAATATCCAAGATTTTAAAAAAATGAAGTCTACTTAATAGTAAAACATCTAGAAGATAAACGATAATATTTAGAGACTAGCAATATTATAAGAAAATCTAAAAAAGGGAAATTTAGAATTCTTTGGCAATACGAACAGTAATTAGCCATCAGCAAAGTAAAATAATATTGTGCCAGTATCCTCAGAAAAGAAAATTAGATAAGAAAAGAATATGAGTTAATAAAATTTAAATTAACATTAAACTTTTTCTTAATAATAATAATAATTTCAGTAAAATTAGTAGCAGCTATATTTTTAATAAAGTAGCTAAAATACTAGCAATCAAAATTTATAAAATGCATCTAGCCAGTAATCAATTTTACCATAGCTTTCATACAAAAAATATCCCTCTGAGATAATAAAACCCTATCTCTCTAAATAAAACTTAAAAGTATAAATTAACAAATAAAAGGCTGCGATTCTTATAAACAATGTAAATTAGCTAGAAAACAAAATTAGATGCTAGTCTTCTACTTTTATCCCTTGTCCTAAAGATGGCTATTTGCAACAGTTTGAGAAAGATTTATAGAAATAGTAGCTCAACTAAAAAAAATCGTCCCAGTAAATAAATATATTTTATGTTAATTATATCTAATAAAAAAATTATTATTAAATAGATCATCAAATAACATAAAAAAGGGAGATTAGTTGAATTAAAAAAATAATTTTAAAGGTATTTTTCATTTTTTTTACTTGCTTAAAAATATTTTTTTATTTATTTGTGTTTAAATAAAAAAGAAATTATTGCTTTGAGTGAAGAAGAGACAAAGTTATATGGATCAAGATGTCCTTAAGGATATGAAAAAATAGAAATTTTAGGAAAGTAAGAAATAATATCATTTTTAATTAAAAATAAAATTTAATCAATTAATATAGGGGAGGATTCTCTGTTGTTTGGTTATGTTAAAGTACAAAAACTCAACAATAAGTCGCAGTAAAGTAAATAGTCAACAAAAATAATCAAGAATCTATTCAAAGAGAGCTTAAACTTTTGCAAAATTTTTACAATGACAATGGTTAGCCAAAAGCATAATATTAGAACGACCAGAGTATGTATTAAAATTTATAAAGTTATTTTTAAAATAAATTTATTTAAAAAGGATTAAAAAACCTTATTGGATTAGTTGAGATTATTAAAGACTCTAAAGACACTTGGATAATATTTGAATTAGGTGGAGCAACATCATCTAAGTTGTTTTACAGCTTAAAAGGTGATTTTCATAATAACGAGAGAATTTATAAGATTAATTTTTTGTAATCTTACTATGATTTCATTAAGCTTGAAAATAATCTGATGGCTTAATTTATTTCAAAAGTTGCTTCAGCTCTTTCTCTTTTAAGTGAGAACAAGCTTATACACTGTGATATAAAGCCAGAAAATATACTAGTGAATTACAAATCAGAAGGAGATTAAAAATTTTGCTTAGAACAGGTTGCCTTAATAGATTTTGGATCTGTAGTTAGTTATCATGAAAAGGGTACAATAAATTTAGCAACCATAGAATATATGCCTCCTGAAGTTATAAACTAAATCATCAACGAAAACAATCACACTAAAAACAACAATCACACTATGATCTAGAACTTGTAAGGATAATTAGACACCATAGATGTATGGTCTTTTGGAGCAACCCTTCTTGAATTATTAACAGGACTACCTTAGTGGCTGAGCTACAAATGTAGAGTTTAATATCAAGAAAAAATAATTATGAAGACAGGGATATTTTCAATTAGAAATCAGGATTATGAAAAGCTCTTACAAAAATAAAAAGCAATTAATGAAATACTTCCTACCTATTTAATAAATATCCTCTCCTAATTTGATAATTAAGAAAAAGGAGAACTACTCTTAGATTTAATTATCTAAATGCTTAAGGTTAATCCATAAGAAAGAATAAAGTCATAAGAAATATTAAAACATCCCTTTATACATAATAAATGCTCCTAGTAATAAATTGATAAATGCAGGGCTAACGTTTAGGAATTGTTTAACAAAGAAAATAATTAAAACTTAGGCGAATTCTCTGATAATCCAAATTAACTAAAGAATCTTTTGAATCAGAATAAATAAAATTTAATGTCTCAATAATAAACAAATAACAATAGTAAATCTAGAAGTTAGTCATTAGAAAATATTCCTGAATCAACAAGATATTACTATGACAGAAAATTTGTCATAAAAAGCTTAAATAAGAATAGCTTGAATGATTTATCATAGATTACAAAGAACGAGAGAAATAAGAGCAGCATGTTAATAAATTAAGATTACCAAATCAAAAATGGCGAAAATTCCTTATTCAGCCCAAATATATCAATTTAAGAAATAGAAGCATCTCACATTAAATCAAATTAATTTTCTCCTGTAAAGTTAGCAAATTGATAGAAAATAAATATTTCAAAGTAATAAATGTGTTTTCAACCTAAATATTGCTTTACAAGAAAATAAATTTAAACAATAATTGTTTTAAATAAATTAATACTACCTACTTTAATTAATTAATTGATTATTTTTTTTCTTTTATATATTATTTTATAAATATTGTATTGAGAGCATATATAAGTTAATTCTTATTTATTGGATAAAAATTCTTCTTAGTTTTTCTTATTGATATTTCTAAGTTAACTTAATAAATAATTTCAAATACTATTTGCTCACTTTATGATAATATTTGCAAATAAATATAATTTACAATAATCTGTTTATAAACTGACTGTTCAATGAACAAAAAATAAAGACCAAAGAAAATAAACGTTGGAAATAGAAGAAATAATTAAATTCAAAAATTTTCAGATTAAAATTCAATTAAAAATTCAAAAAGTGCCAAAGATTATTTAAAAAAAAAATTAGATTAATTTTATTAGATTTTGAATTATTTTTAATTAATTAAGGCTATGAAATAATCAATGTGTTTTTTTTATCATGTACTTTTTCATGTAGTTGCATAAAAATGATAAAAAATATTGATAAATAACATTGCGACATATCAAGATATATATAGATATCATATCCTTTATCGCATATTTATTAAAAGGAAATATTAAAAAAAATAAATAAATAATTATTAAACGAACCTTAGGTTTTTAATTATAAAAGTAAGAAAAAAAGCATACAAATTCATATATTTAGTTCTTATAATTAAATAAATCCTTATCTTTCAAAGATTATCAAATCAATTTGTAAATAAAAGATAGAAGAACGTAAATTATAAACCACAAAAATTCATATCTCAGCTCAATATAAAACTATTTGCTGCACTTATTTTATCAACATAGTATCTCTTCTATATACTTCACTAATAACTACTCTAATTTACCTGTATGTCAACTGAAGAAGACAAACTTTCTCATTAGTAGAAGTTGCAAAACGCAAGATCTACTCGAGGACATAGAAGAACATAATCTAACTCTTAATATGATTTCACCTAGCTCTAAGTTGCTCCTTAAATGACAGAAGAAGAAAAAAAAAATAAAGAAGATTTTGAAAAGATGCTTTAGATTAACAGAATTATAGATGCAAGCTCTACAGTTGAGGCCCTTAATGCTCAAAAAAATAATCAAGAAGAAAAAAAAACTATTGTAGATTGTATTGATGACGACTCCTAAACACAACCTCCTTCTACTGCAGGTACCAGTTCAATGTTCAATTTTGGTAAGAATTTGCAAAAAAAGAAAAGACACAATAGCGATGTAGGAACACTATCAAGAAATGGGTCTTAATTATTCCAGCCTTCTTTAGACCTTCAAAAACTCAATGAAGATAGTTAATATCGTACCAAGAGAGTTAATGGTTCAGATGAAGAAGACGAAGAAGCAGATGATGATTTCGATAGCATGTTTTTCTAAAAGTATAAGAAATTTAGTTACTCTAATTAACAAAATTGTTTTCCCTATCCAGTTTTCAGCGATGGGTTACAGGCAATTCCTGAACTTGCTAATTCCAGTGAATTTGGAACTTCAATTAACAAGGACACACAGAGTCTACATAGTCATAAAAAATCTATAGCTAACACTACAAAGATTCTAAATACACATCCAAGCAACTCATCAAGCACAGATTTCAACTGCGATTAAATTCTCTAATAAAAAAACTCCTAGGCTATTCCTTCTTCTTTTTTAACTAATCTCAATTAGCATTAGTCTTAATAAGATGTGGTAAACTAGCAAATTTTAAAGCAATAACAATAAGAATATGAATAGGCCAAGTAAAACTATTAAATGAACTAAGTACTTAGACAAAATCAACCTTTAACCTTGACTAATAGTTAAATCAGCAGCAAGGCTAAGGCAAATGAAAGTAATGCTGGTTAAATTAAATCAATCTAGAACCCATAGCTTCTTAATACAGAAGCAGCTTCCTTCCAAAAAGGTGGTTAATTCCAAAACCAACAAAGCACTTCTAACAAAATAAGCCAACCTCAATAATAAGAGTCTAACTAATCCCACAAGACACAAAAATCCCAAAGTCATTCCCCACTCTCTAGTCATAACTTAAATAATAAAAATATAAACTAATAAAATATTTCTTCATTTTAACAATCTACATCACCTCTTCAAAATAATCCTAATCCTTCTATTATTTCCCCTAAATCAAATAGTTAAGCATCAGGATAAATTAATAAAAATACAGGCTCATCCTAATTCTAACAAATTAATCCTTCATTAACATCTTCTTCAAATATCTCCCAATACCATCACAGTAGAGGTGAATCTACTTAGCTATATGTCCCAATCAATTAGAATGAGTTTAAAGATTTAAATATCAGCAAATACTCTAAAAGAAACTCAATTCACGAGATTTTTAACTAGAACTCTTTAAATGGTAGTCAAAAAGGAAATATCCAAAATGGCTAAATGTTTTAACTCTAATCTAACGAATCAAAATAATAACAGTAATAATAGTAACAGTAGCAATAATAGCAAAATCAACAGTCTAATACCAACAATAGCTTAAGCGGTAGAGGATCTAATCTTTCTGATTCTATCAGGCCTCTTGTTTAGTAGTTTAATTTATACATGAATGAACATGAAAAAAAAGAAGACCAAGTGAATAATTAGTAAAATCATTTACTTTTTCCTCAAAAAGTAAACCTTTTGATAAACAAAGCTTTTGTAGATAGAAAGGATGTAGGCAAGCAACGCTATTAATAAAATTAAAATGACTCTTCTGAATAGCATTCTATGATTGAAACTGTAGCCTCACCTAAAGAAGGTAGATAATCAATAACCCCTGCTACATCTTAAACAAAAGGAACTTAAGAAAATAACTAAAATATTCAAATATCAAGCTTCAGATCTAATAAAAACCAAATTGAAAAGCCAAATTAAAATAATTAATAATAAATCCAATCACAGACATATTAAAACACTTCAAATTTTACTAATTCTCAAAAGAACAATAATTTAATGAGTTTTTCAAATTAGTTGAACATGCAGATTAATAATTTTAATAATATTCTAAACTCTAACGATTAAAAATTGTAGATAAGACATTAGAACGAGAACATTGAATAATTACACTCTAGCAGTTCTAATACTAATCCTACTCATTAAATTAATTAAAGTATTTCACTTAATAACAAACAAAATCAAAATTCTTAATCGTTTGTAAATAATAACTAAGCAACTCATAATATTTAAAAAGCTTCAAACCATTTTGAAAAGGAAATTCATCAAATATAATAAAATAACTACTTTTAAAACAACCAAAACTCTAATTTATAATTAAACAGTTCAAGAAACTTACCAAAGGAAAGTGAACCAACTTAAAGAAAAGTTAGCTTTAATACAAATATGTCTTAGCTAGTCAGTTCATAAAATATTGGTAATTCTACTACTTCATCAAATAGTAAAAGCAGCAACAATATTCTAAACTGCAGCAATAACTTATCTAACCCTTAATAAATTATCAACATATAAAATTCTTCCTAACTTACTTATCCCACTTAGCAATAATTTTAAGGTATAAGCTAAACTATGTCTATTGAATAATCATAGTAAATGTAAAAATAGATTCAACAATTTTAAATGATGCAACAATAACAGCCTGGATAATAGCCTTACTAATAGTAATAACTATTGACTCTAGATTCAGAATAACAAAGAAAAACATATTCATAGATTATTAAAGATTATTTAAAAGGTAATGGTAGTTCTTTTAAGCTCGGATAAAACAGTCACAATACTAACAGTGTATAAATTAGTAAAAGCAATAGCAATTAGAATACTTTATAGAAGAGTAGCAATACCATCACTAGAGAGTAAAAACCTAAAAACAGTAGCATATCTACTAACCCTCTTTCTGCTAAAAGTACTCAAAGCAATCAGCTCGAAGGACGAGTTTTCATGTTAGAGTCAAAAGTATTATCTTTAAAATAAAAGACTGACAATCTAGAAAAAGTAAATTAAAATCTTACTTAAGAATTAATTAAGATTAAAGAAGAAAAGGCAAATTACATTAAGGTAAGCTTAATTATTTTATCTAATCAATTTTAATAATTTATCTAAAAACCAAAAGGAAAACTTAGAGAGCAAGCAGAGAATTATTGAATTAGAAACAATAACTAAAAAAAATGAAGAAAGCATACAAATAATTTTATAAATGCTTCATAAATCCCAAAATGATTATGAATAGCTCCTCAGACAACAGAAATAAGAAGTCTCCACTAATGTTTTTACGTAAAAATATAAATTAAACTTTATTTAAATTATAACAAATTAATAAATATAAATATATTAGTGATATATCTTGCATTGACTCACCAAATGAGATCTTTAATTAGAAAGTTTAGAAATAAGTTTTATTGTAAAATAAAAATATGAATTAAATTATTGACTATTGCGATTAAAAGGCTAATTAAAATAAATCCTACTTGCTTAGAGAAAAAGAATAAAAATTTTAGAATAATTGCAACATAACAAATAGCAATAATTTTACTTACAACTAAAAAGGCAGCTTTGTTTAGTAACCTCAATACACAGGAAATTAGAATAAATTCTATAATGAAAACTACTCATTTAATAGCATTTTGCAACAAAAAAAATAATCTAATTAATAACAAAATGGACTAAATGTCAAACAGAATTCATAATTCTAGAATAATTAGAACACAAATAATATTTTGAAGCCATCAAACCTTAATGTAAAATCATATTTTTTTATTATTTTTTTATTTATAAGATTTCTTTAATAAAAAGTACCAAAATCAACCTAGACTTTCATCTTATCAGTGATTATTAATAAACATTTTTATAGGACAAATAAAATATAATTAAAACTATTTATAAATCTAGAAAATTATAAAATAAATTAAATACTGTAAATATTAATCTTTTTATCTATCAATCTATATACTTATCATTTTGCATTTTATTTTTATATAAAATTTTGTTTAAAATATAAAAACAGATATTGCTACAAAAAATATTTTAACTCTTAAAATAGACTTAAATTTATTTCAAAAATTAATAGTTTGTTTTGATTTCATTTTTTCATAAAGCATTTTAATTTGTTCAGAATCAGGATCAGATTAATGAGCTTTAGTTATATAATCAATAGCTTTATCATAGTTTGCAGAGTCGTAATGAATGATAGCACATTGCATCAAAGGAGCTGGCAGCTCAGAATTGATATCCAGGCACATTTAATAACAAATTAAGGCATCTTAAGGGGATTTATGATGATATTGTAAAATATATGCCATATAATATAGAGCATCTGTGTCATTATGGTAAATTTTAATGCAGTTTAAAAACATCTCTTCAGACTCTTAATACTTTTATTGTCTCAAATATAAAAGACCAAGTTATTTGTAAGAATCTGAATGCTTTTTATTTATTTATATAGCCTTCTCAAAGCACTTTTATGCTTAATCATTATTCTTTAAAAAATTTAAGTTAATCATACCTTAGAAATACTAAAATTCTACCATTTCGGGATGGCTTTCAGATCCTATCTATAGAATTTCTAAGCTTTTTTATATGTTTTGTAATTTCAAATAAAGCTCAGAGATATTCAAAAACATTTGATGACTTATTTCAAATTTATGCTCCTTTTAAAATTCATAATTCTTTAAATAGTATTCTAAAGATTTTTCATAATTGTTTAAGAAGTAATATGATGAGGCTATCTTTAAAAATAAGCTAGCTATCTCTACATTAGCATTTTTAAGCTCTTCATTTATTGCTTCTTCATTGTTTATTGTTTCTCTTTTCGATTCCTTTAAAATAACGTCTAAATACTTAAGATAATAATCTACACTATGACTGTACTCTCTTTTATTGAAGTAAGCTTCACCAAGAAAGGAAAATAGCATTGGATTATATAGTTCATTATGGTTTATAATTTTGTAAATATGTTCAATTGCAACATCATTTTTGTTCATATTTTTAATCAAATTTTATAAATACATCAAATGAATCTCTACATTTTTGTTGTTTTTTTTCAGAGATTCTTAGTAAAAGGGTATAGATTCCTCATATTAGCTTTCTTTTTAAAATTCTTATGCAATATGAAATAATTCATCTGCTATAATTTAATCAGTATAATGTTCTTAATTCGAAATATCTTTTAAGTATTCATTAAAAAGTTTAATTGACCTTTAAATATCTCCTTTTTCTAAATAAACCTTTGCGATTTAGTAATCACATTCTTCTTTTGATATGCCTTTCAATGTCAATTTAGATTTCATGTGATTCCAGCTTTAAATAGCTTCATCAAATTTATTTTATTCAACCAAAATCTAGTTTTATGTATAAAAATTTTTGATTTCCTCTTCCTAATCAACTTGATTGTTCTATAATGAAGTAAACTGATATTTAACAAATCTAATATAATTAATTTTCAAAGAGCCATTAGTTACTAATAAAAAAAGAAGAATTGAAGTTACTTTTAGCTGAGACAAATCTTATCTAACAAGATTGATCTATTGAACAATTCAAAAGTATTATAATTTTTATTTTTTTAAAGAATTTATTAACAAATTCTACTTTAAAACTGAATAGTTTTTTTTAAAAGTGTATTAATCATTTGTTTTTAATTACTCTACAATTTTTTAATCTAAATTTTTTTATCAAATAATGAATCTCCTACTTAACTACTTTAAGTATTTTCATAAAAATGCAAAGAACATTCTCTAAAATATCATATCTTTTATAATTTAAATCTCACCTAAAATAAAAGATTTGAAAATAATTAAAAAAAAAATAATTTTAAGATTAAATTTAAAATTAAATTAAATTAACTGAAGAATTTTACAAAAATGCAAAAATACTTTGGTATTTTTTTTTTTATTTAAATAAGTAAACTAGCGCCATTTGCAAAAATATTATGAAGAGATTATGAATGGGAAGAAAAGATATGTATGATTAGTAAATAAATAGTTTGACTATCTATCTTGTTAATATTTGTTAAAAAAACAATCACAGATCAACCATAATAAATGAATGACTAATAAAATAAATAAATATAAATAAACAAAAATTATATAAATGATTTGCACTTATTTATTAATCAATTATTTAATTAATTAAAATTCTTAAGTTTCAATTTATTTCACTATTTTTTTGATTTAAATTATTAATAAAGAATTCTTTTCTATATATTAACAAAAGTAAGTAAAAAATGAAATTAAGCAAGAGAGACGAAAGCTCATCAGGTATTCATTACAAATACGATATGGCTAAATTTATTGCACATTAGATATATTATCACCCAATCAAATCAACATCTTAGATAGCATTTGTTTTTTTGAAAAAGTTTATTTAATGGTTCATAAATATTGAAATATGATCATTATTATTTAATGAATTTAAAAATACAAAGAAGGTATTTAGCTTTTACGAGATATAAAATAAGATGCATAGCCATATTAATTATAGATTTATATATATATGATCAAAGTAATGCCTTTGTATTTAAATTTACATTCTTATCAAAAAAAGACCCTAGTGATGAAGATAATAAAGTAGAACGTAATCGCTACTGGAGGTTCTGGTAGTCTTAGTTTGAAGAAACAGTAAAGGAGATATAATTGTCTATGATAAAGAAAAATAGGCCAACTATAAAAATGTAATTCATTAAGAAAAGAAGAGAGTTTGGATAACCATGTAAATTAAATGAAACTGATGCAAGTGAAAAAATGTTGGAAGTAAAATAGCAAAGTGATCCATTTGCTCATGTCCGTAATAAAGTTATTGATATAGGTTTATAAGGTTGCAATCCAATAGTAAATTCTTCAACTTAGACAATTTGGAATAGACGTATAAATAAAGCTCTCACTGTAGATAATGAATAAACAATCGTAGAAATAGAAGATGATAACTAAGAACTTCTTAAATTTCTAGATAATGTATATCCCTTGATGGAAGAAGCGTTACAATCAAATGAAACAATTGATATATATCAAAACGATTTTGAGTTATTTGATGCCGATGATGTAGCTGCAGAAGGCACAGAACTTTCAAATGCAATTAAAGAATGGAAAACATTTTACTATTTATAATGCAAAGGCAAGAAAATCTCTTGCATTCAATTCCAACCTAATAACCAGCTCAATCAAAAGTAGGAAATAACTGCAATTAATTGTTTAATATTATAATTGATTTAATTTATTTGCAAGATAAATGCATTTTGAAATTTAAAAAAAGATACTACTTGCCTGCATTTATTATTCCTATTTATGAAATTATAAAAATTTAATTGACACTAAAACGAATGAATTAAAATGAAGATTGATAACTATTTTAAATTTATCTTATTTATGAATTTATTTTAATTAAAAGAGGAAAATATATTGCGGCTGCATTTATGGAAAATCTAACTTTTGAGGAAAGAGTAATTTATAGTATGAAATCTCATAAATTTATGATCGTGTTCTGGGATTATGATGACCAACACTCAATTGATCCTGTTCTTATTCTCACAAGTCCTTTAGAAATAATAACTTTCTAATTTAACCCAAAGGACCCAAATATAGTCATTGGTAAATAATTATTCTAAAAATTTTTTAATCTTAACTATTAATTATAAAGGTGGTGCTGCAAATGGATAAATTATCATGTGGGATTTAAAATAAAGTAATAGTTTGTATACAGTAACAGGTAAAAAAGGATAGAAAGCTAAATAAGATAGTAAAAGTGAAATCCCTGAAATAAATCCTTTGATTCTTTCTCAGCTCCAAGATCCTACTAGTGCCTAGTAGTTACCAAATAATGAAATAGTCCGTAAAAATGTCTGCTCCCATAAAAATCCCGTTCTTTCGATTTCATGGATTCCTTCCACAGTTGAATTCGATAGAAAAGTATTTAATAATGTAGTTCATCCCACTCGTAAATAAGATTTTAAATTTCATATGAGTATTCTAATAAATTATTATTTCTTTAGATGGAGATTGCTATTAGTTTGCTTCAATTTCTTGGGATGGTTAAGTTTGTTTTTGGGATACAAGGTTTAATGATCAAAAAGACTCAAAGAAATAATTTGATGTAACTTACTTAATACCCATTAAAATTAAAAAATAATTTTTTACTTATTTAGATCACCAGTCATCAATGGAAGGCAAACTACGGTTTATAACTTGTTAGACCTGAAGGTGGTGGTACGATGGGTGGCTCATAAATTGCATTCAGAAAAGGTTAAAGGACTCCTACATTCACAGGAACATCTGATGAAGGTGAACTTTACTTGGTAGACTGGACAGTTCATCCAACAGAAGACAGTAACAGAAATGATAAAGTAACTAAATTATGGTAAAATGAAAGATCCTATCGTCCTACAGTTGCCTTAGAGTGTTCTCCCTTTTACGATGATATAATTCTTACAATCCATGATTTCAATTTCTGCATCTGGAAACATGATGTCGATGTGCCAATTTTCGATTCTGCTATAGTTAAATAGGGATAAATTACTTGTGGTGCCTTTTCACCCTCTCGTCCTGGTGTCGTAATTATTGGGCTTAATGACGGTAATATAAATGTTTGGGATTTCCTTGACTAATCCCATAAAGCAACTCTTACATATCATGTTGGTGCTAAGCCTCTCTCATATATTAAATTCCATGAAAACTAGCATCATTCATTAGTAATTAGTTTCATATTAATAAATTTTTTTTTTACCTTTAATTTTAAACAGGCAGTTGGAGATTTCGATGGAACTGTTCATATTTTAGAATTACCTTATACCTTATGGAAAAAAATAGGAGAAGAAGAAAAAACCATGAATGACTTTTGGAATCGTGAAGTTTTAAGAGTCAGATACTTTAAACATAGATTTGAAATTAGAGAAGAAGAATTTAAAAAATTAAAAGAAAAGAAAGACTAAGAAGTTGCTGAAGAAGTAACTACTACCTAAAAAGTTGTAATAAATTTCAATTTCTCATATTTAAATATTGAAAATTAAACTTAAATTTATAAAAATATAGGAAAACTAAGTAGATGAAGATGAAGAACTCGAAAAAGAATACTAAGAATAAGCTCTTTAGTACATTAATGAAGTTATAAAAGGAGTAAAGCCAGAATAAGATGCACCTTAAAATTCAAAAGCTGCCAAGAAATGAAAAAACAATAAAAAATATTCCAAATTAAATTATTCCAAGTGTCATATTTATTAAATATTACTTCTTTCTTTCTTTGTTTGTTTATTGGATTAATAAATATTAAAATCTTTAATTTACTTTTAAAAGCTCTTAAATAATTTAAAATTAATGAAAATTTATTAAATTATAAGTTTTATCAAGAATGACTTTTATTTTAAATAAGTTTAATTAAAAAACAATATTTTCATTCATTCAGATCTTCATCTCCTAAAAAGATCAATCAATTTTATTATTTTTGTTAGAGGTAGATAGAAAGAATTATTTAATAATATTTAATTTTTATAAATAGTTTAACTTTAAAACATCATTTAAGTTAAAAAAAATGTTTCTTTAATTCATTTAATTATTTCTTAAAGAAAGAAATTACTACGAGATCTTATTTTACTGATAAATTTTAAAATCTAAATTTATTTATTTTAATTTAACTTCTTTTCTTAAAAAAAACAAAAAATAGCTGCTTTTAATGATATCAAATTATTAATTAGAAAACATTAACAAAAAATGAATAAAATTATTAAAATTTGTCAGAAAGAATGGAGGATAAGGTAATTATTATTATAACATATTTAAACTAAATTCAGCATAACATTTAATGATTAATATGAAAATAATTTAAAAATATAACTTTATTAGCAAAGTAAAAACTAGACTTATTACACCATAGATAAAAATTTAATTTTAATTACAAAATATATTAATTCATTTAAGAATAAATCTTAACACAATTAAAATGAGCATATAAATACTACATTTATGTAATTAATTTGGTTTGTTTTTATTTAAACTAATTTGAGATAATATCAAATAGTTTTTAGAACAAATTTTAAAATATTTTATTCTTGTTAAAAATAGAATTAAATAGAAATAATTTGTTAAATAAACAGAAAAGTAAAACATATATAAGGAAATTAATTAATTGGTAAAAACACTAAAAAAATTCACAAAGATCTTTTTACTAAGATGAAGTTAATGAAAGGCATAATAAATACATTATTAAATTGTTTAAAATATTAGAGTTATATTTATTTCATTTAAGACTTGCTCATTTTTTTAGCATTTTAAATTAAAAATATATTAGAAAATTATTAACAGTATTGTAAATAGTTATGGTAAGTAAGATCAGTACATACCTCCCATACCACCCATACCGCCCATACCACCCATAGCAGGAGCAGCATCCTTCTTTTGGCTGGCATCTTCAACAATAATACATTCAGAAGTAATCATTAAAGAAGCAACGGAGGTAGAGTCGATAAGAGCTCTTCTGACAACCTTAGTGGGATCGATAATACCAGCTTCAATTAAATTAGTATATCTGTCCTTGGAAGCATCGTAACCGAGGTTAGCATCCTTAGATTCAAGTAATTTACCAACGATGATAGCACCTTCCTTACCAGCGTTTTCAGCAATAGTCTTGCAAGGAATTTAGATGGACTTCTTGACGATTTAGATACCGATGTTTTAGTCGAAGTTTTCACCCTTCAAGTTATCTAATTCTCTGGAAGCATATAATAAAGCGCAACCACCACCTTTATTTATATAAAAAAGAAATTTTTAATAAATTAACATTTTTTTTAGGATTAAAGATTATATATATAAATTAAACTATCAATTACCAATAACGATGCCTTCTTCGACAGCAGCTCTGGTAGCACAGAGAGCATCAGTGATTCTATCCTTGATTTCACCAACTTCGACTTCAGAGGCACCACCGACCTTGATGATACCAACACCACCTTAGAACTTAGCGAGTCTTTCTTATAATTTTTCCTTGTCGTATTCAGAAGTAGTGTTAGCAATTTATTCCTTAATTTGAGCACATCTTTCACCAATGGCAGTTTAGTCACCAGAACCATCCATAATAACGGTGTCGTCCTTAGTAACGATAACTCTCTTGCAAGTACCCATAACATTGACTTCAGCATTGTCAAAGCTAAGACCAACATCTTCAGAGATGACAGTACCGTTGGTGAGAATGGCAATATCGTTGAGGATAGCCTTTCTGTTATCACCGAAAGCGGGAGCCTTAACAGCGCAGATGTTAAGACCACCTCTGAGCTTGTTGACAACCAAAGTAGCCAAAGCTTCAGATTCAACATCTTCACAGATAATGAGGATGGGTCTGTTGGACTTCATGGCGTGTTCTAAGAAGGGCAAGATAGTTTGGATGTTACTAACCTTCTTTTCAGCGATCAAGATAAGAGGGTTTTCTAATTCACACTTTTAAGACTTGGTGTTAGTGACGAAGTAGGGAGAAATGTAACCTCTGTCGAATCTCATACCTTCAACGAATTCGATTTCGTGGTTCAAGGTCTTACCTGTTTGTTTGATAAAATTATGATTTTTAATAAACTGTATTAAAATATTTTATCTGAAATAATTTTAGATTCTTTAAATTTCTGAAATATTCTAAATAAATTCTTGGTACAATCGCTTCAATAATTTGAGACATTTGTTTAATTTGTCTTTCTAAAGAATTTCGAGGAATTTTTTTCCCCTTCTTTAAATATTAAATTTTGATTTGAGAAATTTCTTAAAAATTTTTCACCAGCTACCACTTTTCAAGAAAATAAAATTGTCAATATTTCAATTAAATTGCTTTTTTTGATTATTAATTATTAATTAATTAATTATTTATTTATTTCATTTATTTATTTATCAACTTATATTTAATTTAACTTAAAGAGCATATTATTTATTTTTTGCTGCTTAAATCCTTAAGTACTATTTATTATATTCTATGTTTGGTATATCTTTTCATATTACATTGTAGCATTAACTACGCTTGCCTTTAAATGCTTGATACAAATATGGCTATTCCCTATTATAATCTTTTAGTTTTCATATTTAAACTAAAGAATATCTATCTCAAATTATGATTGATTGGTTTTTAATTTTATTTAGATCATTCAAGAAATCTAATAGAATTTTCTGTATTATTTTTTATTGTAATTGAAATTCAAATTATTACCATCAGCAACAGTGATAGTACCGTGTTCACCAGTCTTTTCCATGAGCTTAGCGATAAGATCACCAATTTCACGGTCACCATTAGCAGAAATAGTGGCAACATCAGAAATAAGTTGGGTGGTGTTGACGGGTCTGGAGTTAGCCTTAAGAGTCTTAACAACGTGGTCAACAGCAAGGTTGATACCTCTTCTTAAGTCCATGGGGTTCATACCAGCAGCAACGGATTTGCAACCCTCCTTGAAGATAGCTCTAGCTAAGACGGTGGCAGTGGTGGTACCATCACCAGCTTCGTCATTAGTCTTAGAAGCAACTTGCTTGACCAAAGAGGCACCAATATTTTCGAACTTATCAGAGAATTCGATGTTCTTGGCAACAGTGACACCATCCTTAGTGATCTTAGGAGGACCGAAAGTTCTATATAATTAAAAGTATAAGTTAATAATTTAAGTATGATTGATTACAATATTTCATTTTATCAAGGATAAAAATATTCCTTCTTAACGAATAAAATGGTATGCTTTGTCAATAGAAAATCTTAAAATTTTGACATCCATCAGAAGGAGAAGATTTAATTTTATCATATTTGATATCGTAATCATTTCTTCTTTCTAACATGTTGTATTGTTAAAATTTTAAGATTGAAACAGAGATAAAAAAATCATTTTTCTTACTGTTCGATGACAACGTTACGACCCTTGGGACCGAGGGTAGTTTGAACAGCATCAGCAAGCTTTTCGCAGCCAATGAGCATCTTTTATCTGGCTTCCATACCAAAGCTCAATTCCTTAGCAGCGAAGAACATAGGGAACTTTTGGGATAAACCCTTGGTGCTAGACTTAATGTAATGGGTAACGGCTTTCTTGGCGAACATTTTTGTGTTTTTATTTTTACTTGATTTGTTTTATTTTTTGGTTTTGTGTATCTTTTGATTATTTATTAATTTTTAAGCGGATATGACCTCAAATTAAGTTTTTAATAACTAGAAGACCCCTACTTCATAATCTTCTATTCTATATTTCTAGAAACTTCAACATGAAAAATAATAATAATGTCTTTCAAAAGCAAACCTAAATGAAAGTGGGTGTGAAACACGCTATAGCATTATACAAATAAAGATCCACCTATAAAAATAGTGATTGTGTTAAAAACAAGCATATTTTTTTATATAGACACTGAGTATAATGATTTGTACTCTATTCAAATAATAATTAGTCTATGTTTTCTATTTTTCTAAATTTCTTTTTCTTGATTTTTATCAATATTTATTTCATTTTAATTTTTATCAGATAAATTTCTCTCAACATACTTGTATGAATATCCTCAGCAAAAGCTATAGAATAAAAAAACAGTTGATTCAATCAACCTAAATTAAGATTAACTGTGGTGAGTAATCAACTATAGGGCTTCTAAAACATTTTAAAAATTGAATATTTATTTAAAAACAGAAATTTCATTATATATTTAATTAAAAATTATTATAGTCCATCAGGTAAGTAAGTCTTGAATAATAATTGAAATATCTTTATCAAAATTGCCAATTATTTCTTAAGAATTAAAATTAATAGTATCGCATATTTTAGATTTTTTATATCTTCCTAATTTTGCATAGCAAAAGTTAAAATTATGATATTGAAACAATGATAGTATAAACAATTTGCTATTTCTAAGAATCTTTCTAATCATGGATATCTAATGGCAAGATGATCATGTTAAAAGATATTCATTATACTTATTAACAATTTTCATTTCTATTATTTGAAGCATAGTACATAATTTTTAATTAAAGATTTGATTAGACACGCACAACCTTGAATTCAAAATTAACAGATTAAATATTATGAATAAATAAATGCAAATTTAAATTCAATTAATTTATTCATTCATCCTTAATTTATAAAGAGAGTAATTTATGATTAATAACATTAACATTAAAAAGAAATAGATAGATTTCATATTTTTCCAAACTTATTTGATTAAAATATTATAATTAAGTAATATTTCAAATAAATTAAAAAAATTATTTAAAATATGACAGAGTTACTAACGTTTATAAGTATTAATGAGAGAATATATATTTTAAAATATAATTACAGCTTTGATAAAATTTTGTACTTGAATAAATTATGAGTAATTTTGCATAAGAAATAATACTTTATTATTAATGGAATTAAAAGAGAAGTTTAAAAATGTTTAAACCTAAATCAAAAATAAAGATCATCTTTAACATTTAAATCTAACTTTAAAGATAATATATTCTGTTTAAATTAATAGGAATTTGCTTAAAATTAATTTTATAAAAAATAATAAAATGAAGTGCAAAAAATAACAAAAATTCATTTTATAATTTATTAATTAAATTTAATATCAAAAATAATTTGATAATAAAAAAATCATTTAGTAAAACAATTAAGATTCATTATAAAGTAATAACTAAAAAAATCAGTTCAAATTTTATATTTTAATAGACATTATTTATTTAATTTAGAAGGAATTACATTAAGTTATCAATTTTATCATATTTTATGATGGATGGATGATATTTAAATAAATTATTAAGTTATAGTTTTAATTTCAAAAATGAATAAAATATATTAAATAAGATGTTTAATTGTAAAATGAAATTGAATCAAGATGTCTTATCTACATCTTGATGAGTTTTTATTTATTGAAATAATTTATTCCATTATTTTGTATATTTTTTATCTTTATATTGATTATTATAATGATTTTATGCAGAAGATTTAATGGAAACTTAATAACTAATATCAAATAATAAAAATAAATAATTTTATAAAATAAATTCTATGTTTTTTAAATGAATTTAATTGCTAAATAGAATAGAGTAATTGTTATAAATTATATCTAAATCTTGATAAGTTTATATCTATTTATATTGAGTATTTCTTTATTTATTATATTTGGCACTTGTATCTTCATTGGATTTATTTGTTTATATGTTTTTTTGCTTGTTAGTTTGTTTGATTGATTTTTCTTAGATTTTAATTAGTATAAAGTAAGAAAATTAAAAAGTGCAAAAAATAAAAAGAGCGAATTGCTGAAAGTAAAAATCTAATTAAATTATTAAAACAAAACTAATTAATTAAATAAATAAAAAATATCCTTTTTAACCCAATAACAAGAAAAAGTCAAAAATGTCTTACCAATTAATTAAGCTTACTGAATTAGATAATTTAGATAGACTCGCTGCTCACATCGAGTAGGCTTTAACCAAAGCTTCTAAGTTTGATGAAGAAGAAGAAAAGTATTTAGAAGCATTTAAGCAAAATTCTAGTTAATATTTGAAATCTTAGAACTATGAAGCTCTTATTGAACTTCTTTTCTAAGCTAAAAAGAATCTCAAGCTTGATCAAAAATGTGATTATTTGAAAATTTGTTTGTATTTAGCAATTAATGAGGTCTAAATAAGGAATTTGCTTTCTTATTTAGATTAGAATATTATTTTTAATTGGTTTGAACTTAAATTTTCTAATCCAGTTTTTAATAATTAGATTTAAATAGTATTTCTGCAATTACCTCCTACTTGATTACTGCTTCTCCTAAACAAGAAGCTACTCTTAAAAAGTACTAAACTGTACTTGAAGCTGAAGAAGCACACGCAAGCAACGTTTTAACTCAGTAATATATTACTTTAATTTAAAAAATAAAAATTTTTCAAATGTTGAAATCGTTAATATGTACACATACTTCTATCTTCTTAAACGGTATTTAAAAACATAAAAAAATATTAGAAGATATAAATAACTAGCTATATTAAAAATAATTTATGGTCTTGCTTGATATTAATAGATAGAAACAAAATTTATTTTTAATTATAAATTTAGCCAAAGCAAATAGAAATTCATAAAAAAACTTAATTTTTAAAATTTTAAATTAGATATGGCATTCTTTTCAACGGTTTGGATAGCTTACCTAAGATTTAATATTCTCTCTTGCTTTACATTATCGCTTATTGCAAGAAAAACGATAAAATTGGTGTTTTAAATACAACTTTCACTGATATCGACACTGTCACAAAGAACTGGAATCTTACCAACAACGAAAAAAAGAAACTTCTTTCTCATATTGTTGATGCTTTAGATAAATCTATCAAGTAATTTAAAATTCACTTTTACATTCATATTACTCAATCTAATTAAAATTAATCACAACAATCAAATTTAATACATTTCCTATTAGCCATTTTTAATTTTTAATAAAATTATGAAATTTAGATTAAAAAGTTACTGCAATTTTGCAACATTTTAAAATATTTTAAATAAAATAGGTAAGACTTCAGATGCCAAATTGTATTGAAGTACTTCTAAAGCTTCGAATTTTAAGATAAGTAAGACGAAGAAACTTTAAAGAAATATATCCATTTACTTCTCAACCACGGACAAGTTCTTTCTGAATACGGTTCTATTTTCGAAACTAACGGATTAAAGCATTTACAAAAATCCAATCCAGTTTTATTCTAAATCTTCTCTTTCTTTATTACTGGTGATGTTAAGGGTTTTGAAGATTTTAAAAAGAGCAATCCTAATGGTTTGAAAGATAATAATATTATTGAAGAAGAATACCTTGAAAAAGTTAGAGTTCAATCTATTTCTAGATTCGCTAAATCAGGTGAACTTATTAGCTACCAACAATTCGCATAAAACCTCCATGTAATTTAAATAATAAAACCACCATTAATCTAATATTCTTTTTTTCTAAGATTAACAAAGAAGACGTTGAAAACTGGGTCATTCTTGCCATCACTAGCAAAATTATTGATGCTCAAATCGACTAATACAATTAAATTATATATGTTAAGTAATTAAAGAACTTATTTTATTTGAAAGCAGAATTTAATTAATCGTTTTAATCAAAATTAGGGCTAATTATGGTAAATATCTTGATAAAAAGGAATGGATTAGCATGAATGAATAATTAAAAGTCATCATGGAAAAAATTAAAAGTTATCTCGAAAGCGCTGATAAATTAGCATGATTATGATAAATTTAGATGCTGATTAATAAAGATGATATTTAAAAAATATGATTAATAATTATATATAAATCTATCAGAAATAAATATAAAAATTATTTAGAAAACAAACTAAAATAAACAAACATATTTTTATTTTCGTAATCAAATAAAAAGCAGTGCATGCATTCATAGAAAGCTCTTAAAACTATTTAAATGTAATGTTATTACGTTTTCTAGATATTTTTTGTATTTATTTATATTTTAACATAATTGAAAATTTTATATTTAAAATACAAAAATATTATTTTTATATTAATTTTAACAGTTTTAATTATTTTTTTACAATAAAAACCATTTTAAATTTTACTTTTTATCATTTAAGCTAATTATAATCTAAATTTATCATATTTATATCATATATTTAGTTATACTTTAAAAAAAAACTTAAATAGGCAAACATAAATTTCTATTATTTAGAAATGATATAATTAATGTTTAGCGATTATTAAGAATATTATTTTATAACTGACCTTAATTTAGAGAATTATAGGTATAGATAATTAATTATATAATATTTATTTTGTAGATAAAAAAATTAATTCATATAATTTTAGAAAACTTTACTCTAATATTTAAAAATTAAATGAAAAGTTGTACAAATAATTTTATCTCTTTTAAAAACAAATCATAAATAATTAATTTTGTATTGACTAATAAAATTTGCAAGCTTTATGTTATTATATCTCATAAAATAATTCATTTAAATTATTTTAAAGTTAAAATTTTATTTAACTTTTTCAAGATTGAATCATTGACAAATTCACTCTCCTTGATCCTTAAAACAGCTTCTTTTATTTCTTTATTAAATTTATCAGATAATTTATTCCCCAAAACTAAATCTGCAAAAATTTCATGAGCTATTAATCCTTCTTCTTCGTCCATTTTAATAGGCAATAAATCAATGAAAGGACCAGTTTCATCTGTAAAATTTTGATATTTGATTAGCTTTGCAAGAGCTGATATAGCGTTGTCAATAAACATAGTGAATTCTTCTTCTAATTCTTCATCCATTTCCTCTTCTTCTAGGTTGATTCCTTCAGGTTCATGTAAAATGCAAGATATGATTGCTTCTGAAATATATAATTTATATTATTTGAAATCTTGCTAAGGCATAATTTGGCAAAGTAAACCCAAGCCATAAACAGATGTTTGCTTCAAAGAATACATTTAAGCTTCAATACCTTCAGTGAGATAAGCAAATATTTCTTCAATATAATCTTTAAGCTTTTCATAACCAAGTATAGATATTAAGTTAGATATTATATTATATCCTACTAATTTGAAGTTTTCATCTTCGCTATCACATAGCCCTAAAACTCTCTCACAAATAATCTCATCAAAACATTAGTATGCCTATAATTTTAAATTAAAAATTAATAAATTAATATTTTAAATATGTAAATTTACTTCTTCAGTATGAGTTCTATAAAGTAGCTCAATAATAGGTCCTACAGCTTAAACTAATTCTAGTTCTTCTTTATTTTCTTCTATTTCTTCCTCCTCATCTTCTTCATTTTCATTATCATCAAATTAATCATCATCATCTTCTTCATCTTCATCATCTTTTTGGTTTTATTTGTGAACATTTTTGGAAGAAATATCTGTCTTTTGGTCTATATTTTCTACAGCATTTTAACACACTTCAAATAGGAAAATCATAATACTTTTAACAGTTTCTGCATCAAAACACTTTCCAACTTACTCTAAAGTTTTGTAAATTAATTCTAATTAATCAAGAACTACTCCTTGATCAGTTTCTGCTTGCATGTTATTAACTAAAGACTTAATCATTTCATATATTCCATCCTATAAGCTTTCACTTTTTCTTTCTTTTAAAATTTTAAATAAGCAAGGGAGTATGTCGATAACTGAGTCTCTTAAATTAAGATGGTCATTTAATTCGCTAAGCACATTTAAACCCAACTTTTTAATTTATAAAAAATTAATTAGTTATACAAAATAATTTTAAGAATAAAATCTACTTATAATATTTTCTCTGCTTCTTAAGCTTTTTCATTTTCTTCAAAAATTATTTTTAAGGCTTGGAAAATTTTGCGAGGTGCATTCAAGTCTATTTCATCTTAATTCACATCTGAATTTGATTGATTTTCTTCTTCTTCATCTTGATTTTATTTCTACTAAATGAGATATTTAATACTTTTCTCAAGCAAGATAAGTGATGCATTAACAAGCATTTGAGTTTTTTTGCTTAAACTCTTAATTTGCTAGAGAGCTTAAGTAATCTTAAAAATAATATTCATTTGATTGCAAATGTAATTGTATTATTCTACCCCTTCCAAACTTTCTATCTTTTTTAATTCGATAGCAGAGTTTACTAGATTTTCGATATCATTTTAGAAATGTTTATTTTCGCTATAATTTTAAATGAAGTTTGCTTAAACTTCATATTTTAAACTATTTAAATCTATATTTTCACTCTTTAATTTTTTAATTAAATTATATAAGTCATCTGAGTACACCTTCATTTCATCATTGAATTTTTAAATTAAAAGGTCAATCAATATCAGACTATAATATTTAGCACTCTCGTTATCTTACTCCTTTAAGTCTTTATTAACTGTTTCAAATATTTGCTTAAGGTCTTCAGCTTCAATACCATTTTTCAAGTTTCCTATGAATAGAGTCAAAGTTTAGTAGATAAGAGCTCTTTCGCTGTTTGAGTTTTATAAGGAAAAAATGAGACCATTTTTCATAATGAGAGTTTGAAATTTATTTGTAAACTTAGCTCCTAAAAAGTCACAGATAAATGAAATGCTATTTAATACTGCAAATTTTTCAACTATGGTACCTTTTTTAATTTTTTTAACAGCTAACTTAGAAAATTCAACTAAATCTTAAACAGTAATCTTATACTCACCTTATTTTTATAAAGAATAGTTTAATATATTAAATTTACTTAACATAGTAAAGCAAGTTACCAATAGTAGAAAATCCAATAAAGGAAGCATAAGTAAAGTTAGGTTCTTATTTTTAATAGAATTCAACAAATATTTCTATGTAATAATTTTTTACTTCTTGTAAAGTCATTATTTTTGACAAATCTCTGAGCTATTTGAGAGCAAATTGTGTTTTAGCAAAAAGAGGATTATTTACTAAAGATATTAATTTTATTGAAGAATTCTTCTTTTCTTTGGCTTGGTTAAACAATTCTTCCTTTATATCTTCAGTAGCCAAGTAACTAAAAATAAGACTATAGATGTTTTTGATAGAGCTATTTGTATATTATTAAAGTATAAAGGTTTTTTGCTTATCAAATAATAAAAGCCAGCTCTTGATAGCAGATTAAAATATTTTTTAATCTATAGAAGAATCATTTAATTATTTATTTAATTATTCTAAAATAAAATTGTATTGTTTTCTAAACAAAATTGATTGTGATACAATACATTCTTCAAAGTATTCCATAGAGACATTATCAAAAGCACTTAAATTTTTATATATTTTTTGTACTAAGGGATCAATTAAGACATTGAATTATCTAAGTTATTAGGTAGGTTGTTATTAGATAATCATCAAAGCAACTTTTACTGCACCAACAAAAGTCTTTTTATCAGTATGAGACAACCCATTTTAAAGTGATTCAATAATCTTGTCTTAGTAAGAAGTGTAAAAGTCAGGCCAGTTGACTATAACTTGCTTGAGGATGCTAAGAGCAGCAAACAATAGCTCTTTTTGTTTAATCATTAATTCAAATTCCTAAAAGAAAGTAGGGAATTGTTTCTTATAATTAATATCTTCTTCTTGGTCATCTTTTATGAATATAGAATAAGCTTTTGAAATGACAATGCTCAATTATTCTACTATCTCTTGATCTTCTTTATTTTTTTTAATGATACTGAAGAGTCTCTTTTCAATTTCATTAAGCTTTAGGTCACTTTTTTATACAAATTAATTGGAAAGAGCGCAAACGTATACTTAAAGAGCTGCTAAATATTTATCTCTTTGGCTAACCCCTTTTGATCAAATAGTAGAGATTAATAATTAAACCAAAACAAAAATTTTCTTACCTTCAATAATGTAGCTGAGTATTTTTTATTTAATACTCGGATCAGAAGATCCTGCTGTAATGATCTCCTATATTTTATTTTCAGCCTTGAGATACTTTTCTAAAAATTGTTCAGCCATTTTTGATGAATAAGCCTTTAATTAATATTAATTATTTTTTTTTAACCTTAAGTTTATACTAAAAATTTTGGATATTTTTTATTTAATAATTGTAATATTAAGCAAATAGTTTTAAGTAGAATGAATACAAATCTACATTAATTAATTTTATCAAAAATACATTTAGAATAATTAAATTATTATTTTTCATTTGCAAAAAGTAATCAATTTAAATATTTTATTTTTTGGCAATAAAAAAATATGTTTTTATTTAAATTTTTTTAATAAAAATTAGAATTAAAACAATAAATTTTATTAAGTTAAAAATAACATCGTTTTTAAATATTCTTTATAAAATATTATCAACAAAATAGATAAAAAAATTAATTAATCTATTCATCAGTTTTCTATTTTTGATAATTGTCAAACATGCATTTATTTTTTTTTTTTTTGTAATTTGATAGTTTTTAAAAGCAGACACTTTAAAAAAGAAATATCTAATTAAAAATTTACACATTTAAAAGTTATTAAAAATATAGACAACAAATTAAAAAACAGATATGTAGATTAGTTAATATAAAATATTGATTGATTACCTAAAAAATTTTAATTAAGTAAACTTAATTTGATCTATTAACATTAATAAGTAATTAAAAAAAAAATATTGAAAAATATAAAGAAGTTAAAATAAAAAAGAAGATAGAAAGCTTTAGCAAGACAACTAGAATATACCCAATTGCAAATAATTGGTTTATGATATCGGATTTAGAATTCGGAATAGGGGTTAAAATCCCTCAATCAAAAGTGGAATCCCAAGTAGTTATATAGGGATTTAAAAGTGATTATGAGGTTATTGACGAAGTAATCGATACACCAAATAAAGAAATTGGTGAAATGAGCTCATATTCTCAAAGTCCATCTTCTCCTACTATAGGATTAATGAATTTAGAAGAAATTCAAGCAAAATTTTGGAAAGAAATCAATCAAATACCAAGCAAATTCAGCTTTGATAGTGCTGATAAATTTCTTTTGGAAAGAAGCGAAGCAGATAAGCCACGCCAAAAGAGAAAATATGTTAGGAAAGCCAAATTGATGGAAGAATTATCAGATGAGGAGTTTGAGAATAGACAAAAGACATTCGTTGTAGATAAAAACGCAACATTAAGCCAGTTGATCGATGAAACAATTGTAGATGTAAACTTTATTGAGATAAAAATTTTTCAAAAAATACAATTAAATTTCAAAAAAAGAGTAGAAAACAAGCCAAAAGACTTCAAATTAAAGAAGAACTTAAAAACAAAGGAAATTTTACTAGTGATGATACAGAGAGTCTAAGCAGTTTTTGTAACTACAAATCTGAAACTTCAGAATCAGCTGATGCGAAACCAAGCACTTTCCAATCTTTACTCCGTAAAAAGTGTGTGAATATGAAAAATTGCATGTGGGAGAGCCAAGAATTAGATAAATTTTACAATTTGCTAGAATTTATTGGAGCTGATTTTTCTCTCATCTCTTCCTTTTTAAAAACAAAAACGATTGGCCAAATAAAGGTAATATTTTAACTAAAATTAAAATAAATACTTTACTGAAAATTTCAAAAATAAATATTCCGCTATTATTCAACATTTTCCTTTTTTATTAAAAGAAAAAGTACCATCAAGAATTAAAGAAGAACCCAAACAAAATCAATGAAGCTCTGAAGAAACAATCTTTCAAAGTAGGTTCTAATAACTATCAATACCTTCTTGACTTGAACAAACCCCAACAAAATTAAATACCTGATTCGTTAGATGATTCAAGCGAATAAAGGATTTAATTCCGATAACAGGCCCTATAAACTGCTTAAGTAACATTTTTAATTTAAAATAAATTTAATAAGCCTATTAATATGAATTTTTATAAAATAGATGATAATGATGAAGGGTGCCATCATTAAGATTTTATATATAATTTAGGTTTATAGGAATAGAAATTGGGGATTTTCTTTTAATTTTATTAGTTACAATACAGATTCAAATAGTCTCATACTACTTACTACATCTGTTAGCTTTAGCTCTTTTGTTCCTCTTTTACAACTTTAAATGGGTTGTTGTTAATTGAATTTATTATTTACTTTGTTGATTTAAATGCTGACTATGACGTCTCTTGATATTTAATTGGCATATTAAAGAACTTAAGTAAAAAAGAATATTCTATAAATGGGTTTTTAAATATAAACGTAAATTCTGAATTAGCTTTAAATGAATTAAATGTAATGGCTAACTTCAAAAACCCAGATATTCGCTTTAAAGAGATAAGAATAGTAATCCTCGCAACTCTTTAATATAAACAAAGGAATTGTGACCATTACTATTTTCGTTTCTGTAAAGCATTTAATATAATTTTATGAGGAATCAAAGAGATATTAGCAGTAACTTTAGCACCCTTTGTTATACACTAAAGATTTATTTCAGCTTTAATCATTTCTAATATTTGCTTTTAGTTCTTAAGGTAAGTTTATAATTCATAATTCTCTAACCATACTACCATTAATAGCTAACCTATATTATCCATACTCAAATCTTACAAAATATATATACCAGTAAAAGCAAATAATAAATATTTAAAAGTTTGATAAAACTTTGCCTTAAGTCCAAAAATACAAAAAAATTAGAAGTGATTTAACTAAAAAATTAAATCTATCTTCTTTAAGCTATCTCTATAAATCTATTTTATTTATATCTTCTACATGTGCTACTGTAATTGTAAATGTCTTAAACATCAATCAAAAAACACTATTTTTTTTAAAATATGATAAATTTTATTTTAAATTGAAAAGTTTGAATTTAGATTTTATAATTTTAAAATATTGTCTATAAAATTTAATTCTAAAGTTAGATATAATCCTCAAAATATTTTTTATTACAAACTTTTTTGAGATGAAAACAAATCAAACAAACATAGATTTGGTAAATATTAAGAATTTTAATATAATTTATCTTTTTAAATAAAGCTAACTATATAAACAATAAAAAAAAAATTTAATTGAGCATAAAAACTTTTACTCTCTCTACCCAATATTTAAGATTTTGTATTTAACTGATCTTTATGTTTATTTAATGGATTAATAGAAGCTAGCCTTATTAAATTATAATTCATTAAATGAAATTTATGAGAATTTATTTATTTTAAATCACTTTGAAGTTAAGAAATTTATATGCTTTTAAATTATTATTCATATTTTTTTAAATATTGATTAGTTGAGATTTATTGAAATAAATTCCTAAAAAAATTCATTTTTATTTTAATCATACATGCATCCTTCATATTCCACTTTTAAATAAATAGGCAATAAATATGAAATATAGTAGAATTGAACAGTAAGTTATCAAAACGAAATGATCTGTTTGTGTGAATATAGAAATTTAGGGTTTTTAAGAAAGAATATATTATATTATTCTGATAAATTTAATTTTTATTAAATATAAAAAATGTTGAAATTGATAAATTAAAAACTATTTTATGGTTATTAAAATTCCTTTTATTCTATAAGATAAAGCATATTTAGGTTAAAAAGTCAAAGACGCTTTAATTTTACAGGTTAGGCATTTTTCTATATAAAATACACTTATTTTTTATTAAATACTAAATTGTAAATTCAAATGATTTTTGATCAATAAATTAATAAATCAACCAAAAAAACAAACAAACAAGATATACATAAATATTTCCTGATAGAATTAAACACAAAAAATCTAAAACAAAACTAAATTTGCAAAGAGTTAAAGAATTAATATAAAAATAATTGCATAAAAATACTTTATTGAGAGCTAAAATAATTTTTCAAGATAAAAATTTTGTTAAAAATCTAAAAAATCGTTTTTTGAAATATTAAAGAAGAAATGGATAAATAATACAATAAAAATAGTGATAATTAGCATAATAATGAAACAAGAAAAAATTATAGAAATTATGAATTTAAGCATTCTTAAAGAGATAATAGGAGTGAATAAATATAAGATTAAGACAAATAATTACAGCCAAATGAAAAGTTTCATGAAAAAAATAGTAGATACAAAAGATAGAATTACGAATAGTAGAATTAAAACAATTAAGTCGAAGAAGAAAAGTAGTTTTAAGATAGTACTTAATTCTAAAATGAATTTATGTAAAAAAGAGATCACTAACGTTATCATCATAAAGATTAATACAAAAACTATTAAAAAAATGAAAAAATAGGAAATTAAAGATAGTTTAAACATTCTAAAAAAGGTGATGATAATTATGAAGTAGAAGATGGCATTCCAATATAGAATTAAGAAAAGTAAAAAGATTAATAGTAGAATAATAAATTTACAAATTAATAATAAGAATTCGAAGATAAAGTTAGAAAATAAAGATATTAAGATAGAAATATAAATGATCAAATAAAAAATGAAAACACAAACGAATAATTTAATCAAAATTAATAAGAAAGTTCGTAAAAACAAGGATAATAAAATAAAAAACATTTTGATTACTAAAAAGATTTCAAAGATAAATAAAATAAATAAAAATAAGGTGATAATAATTTGATTGCTTAATAATAATATGATCACATCAAATACAATTTAAATCAGTCTTAAGATCAAAGGCAATTTAAAAAACTTTAATTTAATGCAAGCAATCAGAATAACGAAAATGATTTGTAATATTAGCAATAAAAGTAGCAAAAAATTCAAGAATTTAAAATTATAAATCAGTTCTGCAAGTAAAATTTTAAATTTTCATTGTTTAGAGAAGATGAAAACTCTTGGTTCAATTTAAAAAATTGCAATTTATTAACCAAAATTTAAATTAAGGAAGTGCTTTATTAGATGAAAAATACTCTTAAGTACTTAGTTGAATACTTGAAATAGCATATTGATATCAATTAACCAAACAAAGAATTCAATAACTACGAAAAGAATTACTTGAACCTAATTGCTTTATTCATAAATAATATTGTTGATCTCAAATAAAAAGTAGACTAAGGCATAAATACTAAAATCACTCAACTCATTAATCATGCTACTTTTATAGAATCGTAAAATAATTTAGATAATTCTGAAGTATAATTTGAAAATAAATTTTACTCTTAAGAAGAAGTTGCAAATCAAGTTTAATCATAATAAATAGTTAATTAACTCAAATTTAATAATGGCAATTCTTATAGCGATTTATAGGAGTAAGAAATCTAGATTGTCTAATAAAACATCTAGAATTTTAGCAACGACAGCTATCAAGACGATAGCTAAATTGATGATGAGGTTGAATTATCTGATGAGCTGAATTAATCTTAAAGTATGGATAACCAGCAAGATTTAAAGAAATTAAGCTAAGAGTAAATCAGTTACTTATCTAAGTTTTATTACTCTGTTTTAAATAAATTTGCTATTGCTTTGAGAATAGAAAAAAGCATGCTGGCTAGAAATCTACCTTCATACTTAATTAAAATGCAATTAATTAAGTAAGTTGAATATTCTAAAAATCCTTTTACATTGCTGATTGGTACAACTGGATCTGGTAAAACTACTTAAATATGCTAATATATTTTACAAAGATAAATCTTGACTGAAGATTTCACAAAGAAAATTTATTGCGTTCAACCTAAAAGGTTAAATTGCTTAACTATTTCAGACAGAGTAGCTAAAGAACTACACACTAATCTAGGCTAAGAAGTAGGCTACATAGTCGGGTATTAAAAACATGAATAACTTTATGATAAAAGTAAAACTCGTATAATATTTATAACTCAAGCAATGTTTTTAAGTTTTTTAGTTCAAACAATCAAAAAATTGTCTTAAAAGTAGTAGAAATTAAGTCAGTGCCAAACTTTTAGCTAAATAAGTTACATTTTACTTGATGAAGTTCATGAAAGAACTGTAGAGGCTGACATAATTATGGGACTTTTAAAATAAAATATTGATTCTACCTCCAAAACTAAAGTAATTCTATCATCTGCTACTGTTAATACGGAAAAATACTTGAAATTCTTTTAGCTTGGTGAAATTCCTATGTAATTTTGCTAAATACCAGGTAAATTATACCAAATAGAAGAAGTATTTTGCAACGATTTGTATGGAAGTAATGTCAAAAAAGTTGTTTAAACTTTAAAACACATAATTTCTATGATATAAGAAGGCGATAGTCTTCATCAAGGGCACATTTTGATATTTTTAACTGATATACAAGAAATTGAACAATGCATATCTGAGTGTAGAAAATTAACTTGCATCGATTTTAGAAAATACATACTCTTAGCTCTTCATCATAAAACTGAAGTAAATGACTAAAATAAAATATTCCAAGATCTTGTAAATCCATATACAAATTAAATGGTTATTAAGATCATATTTGCTACTAATATTGCAGAATCTGCAATTACTATTAATAATGTCACAGTTGTAATAGATTCTGGTAAAGAAAATTGCCTTGTTTATGATTCTTTGAAATGCATTTCTTCTATGCAAGAGTAAAATATTTCCAAATCCTCTGCAATTTAGAGACAAGGTAGAGCAGGAAGAACTTGTCCAGGAATTTGCTATAAATTATACACAGAATCTGAGTATAAATCTTTCATATAAGATAGTATTCCTGAAATTCAAAGAATAAATATTGACGTTTCTGTGCTAAAATTGCTAGAGTGTGGCATTTAAAATTTATCTAGTTTTCCCTTTTTTGAAAATCCAGGTGAGTAAATCTTGTCAAATTCAATAATTAACTTGCAAAGATTAGGTGCTGTCAGCTAAGATACGCAAGTATCACAACTAGGTAAAATCATACAGTTTACTGAGCTTGAACCATTTTAAGTTAAATGCTTGATAGAAGCTGCTAAGAGAGATGTTTTAGATTAAGTTTTGAATATTTTTGCTTTTATGAATGAGAATCAGGCACTTTTCAAAAAATATGAATAAGAATAAGGTTCTGAAAGAAATTCAAATAAATCTTAAATAGAAATAGATATAAGTAATTATAAGAACGAATATAAGAGTGATTTCTTGTTCTATAACTTTCTGTTTAATAGAATAGTTTAGGAGCTATAAAGCGATAAAAATTTTATTTCTAAAAATAAAAAAATTAAAGAATCAGTTTTTCTCAATATCTATTTGAATAAAAAGCATTTAAATTAAGTTATAAATTAAGCAAAAACAATATTTTCAAATGAATTCAAAGTAGACAGTTAACTTTTGTATGAAAGTGAAGAAGTTAGAATTTAAAAGTGTATGTTTTGCTCCTATTTGAACTAAATTGGAACATACACTGGGTCAAAGATTTTAGGATTTACTAATATCTATAACGACATTACCTTTTCTATTCACCGTTACTCTAAATTTTGCAAATCTGAATTTAATGAAGGAGATTGCTTATTCTATGCTACTCTTGAAAATGTAGAATCTGAAAACTATGCAAAACATATTTCTATTTTCAAAAGAGAGTGGCTGGATGATAAATCGATTATTCCTAGCAATGCTGGAATTCAAATATAAGAGCAGCTGGAAAAGAAAATTACTCCAAAATATATTTGCAATATTAATGTCAGCAAATATATTCTTTTGGCATTTAAAAAGAAGTATTCTGAGTAGATACATGAGCGTTTTAAGTTACTAAGTCAGAAGAATCCCAAATTAAAGTTATTTATGATCTTAGATGAGAATAGTTGCTCAATAAAATTCTTAGGTAGTTAGGAAGGTGAGAGTGCTTTCAAGCAATAAAACATAAAAGAAGAAATAAATAAGCTACTAAACAATGAAAGAGAGAAATAGAGAAAAAATATTGTGATACAAAAGTACAAAAATTCTGAAAATTATGTTATATTTGGTTAAGGTTACTAAATATTAGATATCTTACTACCTCATGAATATGTTAGGGTGAGGGTATAAAATTTTTTCAGTGCAGTTAAAGGATAATAAATAACAGAGAAAACTGTTGAATAATTTTTTAAACTGGATTAAAATAAAGATTACTTCAATGTTTGCTTGTAAAAAAACTCATATGATGATAAAATGGCTATTTATATTGTATTTAGAAATTACGAAGGTGCTAAAAACTTTTTGCATTAATGCAATCTAAACATGCCTTAATAATATAAGGATATTTATATTTAAGGTGTACCTGAATCTAGAGCTTCGCAAAAATAAGAGACTGTTTCTGTTATAGCTGAATGGCCAATTTCGCATTCTTTGGGAAAGGCATAAATTATTTTTAACAATTAATTTGATAGAGATGCTACATATAATAGATTACTTTATTAGACTATTAGAGGCATTAAAATAAGGGTATTCTAGTATGACCCTGATCCAAAATAACAATAATAGCTGGTGAAAAATTATATAATAAATGTAAATTCTTTGGCCTAGTTAGCTTATGAATAGGATTTAAAGCCATATATAGTCAATACTTATGGAGGATTTGATAGTATTGTAATAAGAAGGGAAGAAATAAATATAAATGAATCATAAAAACTAGAAAATATTGAAAAATATTCAACTCAACTTAAAACTCTAATAAGCAAAGTAGTTAACGAAGATGAACTTTAATAAATTTAGATTTAGTTTGACCTTCCCAAAAAGGGATATATGAAAGCAAGAATTTAGTTCCCAAAGGCTATTTAAGCAGAAAGATTTTAGTAGTTGTACAAATATCATTAATTTGGCTAGGGAGCTCTCAATTTGTACATTTAAAATCAATAAAAGTTTGCTTTGAAAACAAGAGCTTTTGAGATAATTAAAGATTAATTTTAGAAAATAACCTAGATATATAAAGACTATATCTTTTTTGATATAAAACAAGCAGATTATGAAGTTTTAATAAACTTAAAGACTAAAATAGATTATAAGTAAAACTTCTTAGAAAACGATACTCAATAAAATCAAAACATCTTCTAGTAAATTACTCAACAGATACAGTAATTTTTCCAGCCTTCTAAAATAAATGTTGGTGCTAATTCAGGTGCCCAAGAGACTCAAAATGTCTTCTAGTTAGTTACTCAATAGATAAAGATGCTTTTCAAGCCTTCTATAATCAATTTTGATATTAATCCAAGAGATTTCATTTAGCAATATGAAAAAAATATACAAATATTTGAGAATATTTAAAATTAACTAAAGTTATGCATCATACCTACTCCCAAAAAGGCAGAAATATAGGTATGGTTCAAGGAATAAAATGAAAATGTTAAATAGAAAAATATTGAAAAAGTAAAGGAAGCTTTTAAGCAATACATAATTTCACAGAAACTGCTGAAAAAAAAGTGGTTTAATTAAAAGTAGTTGAAAATTTAAATTTAAAATTTAATTGAATAGAATGTTATCAACAGTTACGAAGATAAATAAGACATCATTATCATTAGAGGAGTTTAATCTTAGTTATAAAAAGCTCTAAGAATTATTAATTAAGAGTGTAGATTGGTGAAAACTACAGAATCATGTAAAATTTGCTTTGAAGATAAGCTAATAGAAAAAATAGATAACTGTGGCTGCACTTATTGCTAGGATTGTTTGTTATAGCATGTATTATCAAGTGCCGTGAATAATGAATATATACACTGCCCAGATCACAAGGAATCTCTGATAAATATTGAAGATATCAAGGATTTTATATCTTAGATTGATGAAGAAAAACTAATTACTGATAAAATAAATTCTTAAATTGATACTTGGAAAAACAAAAAAGTAAACAAACCTAAATTTGTAAGGTGCACATCAATAAACTGTGACTCTTTCTTTGGTAAAAAATATTACGATAATAATCAGTAAGACATTGACCTTGATATGCCAAGTGACTTAAAATGTCCTGAATGTTATTACAGTTTCTGCTTAAAATAAACAACTCATGGAATGATGAAATTACACAATTATCATAGTATCGGGCATTGCTAGTCAGATAGTGATTAAAAAGTAGTGGAATAGTTGAAAAAACTTAACTATAAGTAGTGCCCAGCTTGCAAAGATATGATATAAAAAAGTATGGGTTGTAATCATATGACATGTAAATGTGGGGCTCATTTTTGCTTTGAATGTTTATATTACCCAACCCCATCAACTGCTCAAGCTGTTTATAGTCATATGGCAATGAAACAACATTGAATTAACAATTCTATTTATATAAAATAAACATTAATAAATTGAGAATGTTTTACAATTTATTTATTAACATGTAAACTAAATAAATATATATTTTTATTTTGAGTAAAACAAATTTTTCAACATAATTTATTTAATATTCAATAAAAAAATTTTATTAAAATTCATATGCCACATAAATACTAAGCTAATCATATAAAATGATATTTATGTATATCAGTAATTCTTTATTAGATTTAATGATAATTCAAAATTTCATATTTTAAACTTGATTAAAACTAAGTATTTAAAAAAATAATCATAATTTTTGTTTTAAATAAAATAATAATTGCTCTCTATATTTAAACTTTTTTTTCATTTTTTTCTTTAAAAAGAATTTTAAAAGTTAATTTACAATATAATTTTTAATAAATTTACTTAGATTGCTATTTTAAAATGCTGCATCTATAAATTTCATGTAACAAATATTTCTTTAAAAAATTATGTTGCTAAATTCAATTATTTTTAAACTTTAATTTAGGTATTCACTTCAACTAATACTCTGAAAAACTTTGTAAACTAATGAGCCTAATTTATTAAAAAAAATTAACATTTAACTTGAAATTTAAAGTATCAACAATAGTAATTAATTTTTTACTTCTAAGATTTTGTAAATACATTAAAATTTAAAAATGAGACAGTTAAAATTAAAATCTTCGCATAAAACGAGCTATTTTTTTTGGATTTTTTAAAAAATAGAGAGATTAATTTTTAATTTTATGTCATTTCAAATAAATAAATTATTAATATTTAGCTTTAAACAGACAGATTTGAGTGGTATCAAAGATTAAAAAATAAAAAAATATAATTATTTCTAAAAATAGTATCAGTACATAAATTATGTAAATGCAAGTAAATTATATTGTTAAAATCTTCTAAATTTTTCAATAATTATTTTAAAAATCTTTATTAATTTTTCATCCTAATTTATAAATAAGGTTGAAATTTTCTTCAATACTAGTGGAATTAGCCAGATTCCATCTGTTAGATACACAGAAAACATTGACTACCATTATTGCATGTTTAAATTGTGCATCAGAATATCCTGCTTCTTTAAACTTATTCTTCAAAACATCATTTCCTGCCTTATGAGGTTCTTTAGCAATAACATGTGCTAAATTATCTAAAGCAGCTTTTTTATCATTTGGAATAGCTTTAGAAGCATCATTCAAAAGCTACTATAATGCAGTTTAATGGTGCGTTTAGCAATACTTGCATTAATTTTCTTCACTTGTTTTTACCCCTAAATACTCAATTTCTTGCTAAGATAATGGAAGCTAGTTTTCAGGTGTGTGCTCAATAATTAAACTAGCAAAAGTAGCAAATGCTTCAGCACCAACAGGGAAACCATCAAAATTTTTGAATAAGTTTGGAAGGAACCCAAAATGCTTTTCAATCTTTTCAAATACTTGCTTTTGTTTTTATTCTGTCATTATTTTATTGATTTTTTATTTTTAAGTAAATTATAAATAATCTAGTATCAAACATTCAGTTTATTTAAATTACCATATATACACATAATTTATGGTTTATTTTATTTTTGTTGCGTAGCTATCTTACTTAATATTTCTCTAATTATTCTAAATGTTCTAAATCACAGTAAATTTTTTTGTAATACACTTTTACTATAAATAAATTAATTTAAAAGAACAAAGAAAGACTATTTTCAGACCAATTAAAATTAATACATTTAATGTTCTTATTTTTTTTAATTGAAAAATGCCTCAAAACATTTATTTCTAATTCAATTATTAAACTGACTAAATTTTATTCAAACATTTTAGATCCTTTTGTAAAATGTTTGTGAGTTAACATTCTACCATATATTAATAACTTTCAGAATCGAAATAATTTTAAAACTAAATAAATCATTATTAAAAAACAACTATTTATTTAAAAAATAAAATAAACTTTTAAATTTTATTTTAAATATTTTAGGGAAGAGAAGTATAAATTAATTTATTTAATGTATTCACTAATTAAGGCTGGTTTATTCCAATTTTTTTAAAAAAAGGAATATTGTTTTATTATACATAATTAAAAATAAATAAGATTAAAATCGTTTAAGAAATTTAATGAAATACAGTATTTTTAATTAATTAGTTTTTATTAACTTAGTTTTCTAAAAATAATTCTGATTTTTATTTTTTATTAAATGTATAAAGTAATATAAGGAATGCTAAAATTTCGATTATTCCTGAAACAATTACTAATAATTCAATGTTGTTGATAAATTAGGTTTAAAAAGGAAGATGTAGTTGTAGGTTTATGTATTTTAAAATTTATTAAATATTTATTTCAACTGAGGCTTAGTCTGTTATTAGATGAATTTAATATCTAGGTTTATGATAATACTAATTTAAAATTTATGAAAAAGGTTATTTTTGATTGAGCAAAAATCATGAAAGGAAAAATAGGAGGATTGTGTTTCCAATATTATATTTTTTTCATAATTAAAGTCTAAATAATATCTATAAATAGAAATATCAAAAGCTTGATTACTTTAAATAACCAAATATATATAGACTCTCTTATTTACATTTCTTTCCAAATATTCATCCATGTAAAACTGATTTTATTTTATTTTTGTACTTCATTTCTCTCTCTTAAATCACATTTATTAGAACATAATTTCTTATGTGGTAAATCATAATAAAAAAATACTAATAAATAAAACTAAAATATTTAAAAATTATAAAAAATATTCAAGTTTAACTTAAAAACATCTCTTATATTATTTATGCTATAGAAAGTGAATGAATACAAATTTAATAAATAAATTACATAAAAATAGATGGTACAAAATGATGAAAATATATGTAAAGATTCACAAAAAATAATGATGTAAAATTTCTTGAAAATAATAAGAATTTATTTTGTTAAAATTTAATTTTTTTTAGCTAAATTATAATTAAAATAAATTCAAAAAGCTACTTTAAAAAATTAAATTTATAAAATATCTTCAATAAGAAAAGTTAATAAATAAAATATTATTTTTTTAAAAATTTAATTCATTTTTACAAAATATTGTGAAAACTAAATCAATTAATGATTAATTGCTTTTATATTGTTATGTATTTACTTTACAAATAAATTTTATCGCAATTGCTAAAATAAGAATTTTTATTCCTACTTATTGATAGATTCAATTAAAATTACTGACGATCATTATTTTCTCAAAATTAATTTTTGATATTTAGATACTAGGAGTAAGAAAATCAAATTTTAATTAACTAAAATTAAATAATAATAAACACATCTATAAACTTTAAAAAAATAATTTTATGAGCTCTGTTTCAACAGCAACAACACCAAAGTCTACTAAAAATAAGCCTTAGTTCTAGAAAAAAATAGAAATTGATAAAAATCAAAAGTATTTCATAGAATTTAGTGATCTAAAAAAGCTAGATCAAGAAAATGTTATAAATTTATTGCAATAAAATAATGCTAAATTTGATAAAAATATATAACAAAGAGTATTTGAAACTGTTATTCAACTTAAAAATGTCAACAATTAGGATCTCATAAATATTTCATAAGAATTCAATATCCCAAAAATACCGCCTGAAATATCACCTGAAAAATTAGAATAGCATAAAAATTAAAAATGTAAATAAAATATTCAAGTAAAAAAAAACATATTTGGTGAGGATGTTAAATAAGAAAATGTTATTGACAGGTTAACAAAATCTACAACAACAAGTAAGAGATGGAAATTGAAAGGATTTGATAAAATTTAGGTCAATCATGAAAAAGAAGTGTAAAAAAAGAAACTTGAAAAAATCATAAATAACCTACCTAATAGCCCTGATTCAGATTATAATTCTCACAGAGAAAATCAAGGCGGCTTGAATAGTAGTTAGCATAAACGAACTGTAAGCTTTAAAATGTAAGAAGACCCTAATAATTATAATAATTATATAACTTTTAATGGAAACAACTAACCTTTTGAAGTGTATGAAACATTTAATTAATTAAAATAATCTATCATATTGAAGTAACAAAACTAGACGACAAGATAAAGCTTTATCTAAAATTGTTAAGAAAACTCTGCTATAAACAATAATGGCAAATTAGAATAGTAGTATTAAGTGCTTAAATCAAGCCTTAAATTGTAAAAAGTACCAAATTAAGGAGATTAAAAAGAAACCAAAAAAATGAAAGTCCAATACAATATCATGTATTTTATATATTTTAAAATGAAAGTTTATTTTAATTTTTAATACGAAAAGAGACGATCGATCATCAAAAGACGAAGTTTTTAGGAAAGTTGAGGACTCCTTCTGTGATGAAAACAATATATTTAACCAAAATTTGTAAGAGTCGTTTCTAATCATGCATCCTGACAAGTAAGCTGTAAATACTTCAATAACTTTAACATAAAACGATTAGAATATCCCCTAGTTCCATTAAAGTAGCAACAGAAAAATAAGTTTTAATTTAATTCCTTCAGATGATGAAAGCGATAACTTCAAACAAAAAACCAATATTCCAAAAAAAATAGTTAAAAATGTAAAACAAGATTTAAATGAATCTTTTATTTTAAAAGTGTAAAAAGAAAAAGAAAATAAATAAAAGAATATGAACAAAAAAATAACTGAAAAAAACTTAAAAAATGTTTAATCTAAAGTGCTCAGCTACATAAAATCTTCTCTTTCTCCTTAGAGGACAAACAAATAAAGCAAAAGCACCAATAATATATAGGATCTTAAAAACAATTTTCTAGAAAACCTAAGATCAAACAAAGGAGCAACCAATTCTAAAGTAAAATTATTAATTTAATTGCTATTTTAATATAAATTTTGAATAATAAGCCTATCCCAAAGAGCTAAGATAAAAGTAAGAATTAGTTGAATATGTCATTCAATAATATTACTCCAAATTCTCCTAATTTAAGAGCATCTATTCATTCAAAAGAAACAGGAAGTGATTCTAGATATAACTCTATCGAAAGATCTATGAAACTATCAAAAGTCCTAGATCCTGTTTCTTAAAAATAGTTTGAAATTTTATAAAAGTACAATCAAAATTTTAAAGTAAAAAGTGGATTGTAATTTCATAAATACTGTTTAGTAGGCTAAGAAAATAAAATAGAAATGAAAAGTAAGGATAACAAAAATTTATCAAAATCTTAAATTTTATAGAAATATTCTGAAAAGCAAAAGAGTGAATTATAAAAACCAAATATTTATGATTGGGAATTAAATGATGACGAAATAAGCGAACTAGACCATAATGAAGAAATCACACCAAAAAATTTCAATAAATTTGCATAAAAATATCATAAATGGTGGTTTGATCTGGAAGATTCTTAGAAATTGCATTTTTTTTCAAGTGAGGAATTAATTAAATATTACTCAGAAGTCAAAAAAATAACTAAAAAATCTTTGGTGTTCTATTTAAAATCAAAAAAAAATAAAAGACATAACTGATTGATAAAAATTATGCCAGTTGCTAAAAACACCATAAAATTTATCGAAAATACATAAACTAATAAAATAATTTGAGATTGTTATATCATTTTGTATTTTTTTTTGTTTTTATTTTTAACTTTATTATTGGTTAAATTATCATATCTTTAAGTTAAATTATTTTGCAGTTCTTAAAAATTTTATTTTTATTTTATAATAGTGTTAAAAGTGCAAAAAAAAAACAATAAGCATAATGAAAAAAACTTGAAATTATGTTTAAAAAATTCATATGCTATATTATATATTCAATTTTAAAAAATTCAAATATTTTATGTATAAAACATTTTTTCTCAACATTTATAAATTTATTTTTGAATGTTGAATTATTTTAAACTATTTATTAAAAAATTTCAGTATAAAATGAAAAATAGTCTTTAAGAATAACCTACAAATAAAAAACATGGAATTTGATTTCAAAAATCAATATTTTATATTATTTATTCGATCGAAAAAAGATTAAATATTTTATTAATTAAAAAGTTTCTCTCATTATTTATAAATTTATATGTTATATAAATCATAAATAGAGACATACTCACCTAAACTAGTGTCAGATTAAGGCCTAAGGTCAATAGAAACAACAAAAAGGAAATATTTGAATCTTCAGCAGTTTATCCACTTGATATTGCCAATATTATATAATAATATAAGAATAATACAAGTATTGAAAATATTGTAGAAAAATATTTTCCTATTTTACTTATTTAGTAGCTGAATTATATGATAAACGAAAATATTTCTATAAGCACTGAATTTACTATTGCTATTACTAACTTCTAATCTATCAAATTAAACTGGCAAAAAACGATAGAAATTGCTATCTGGTGCACTATTTTTAAATAGAAAAGACTGAATCTAACTGATCTAGACATGACAGGATCATAAGTATAAAATATACCTAATAATTGATGGAATATTATTAATTTTCTCGCAAAACTTAATTTTAAATAGGTTTATTCCTCTTTGCTTATATTCAGATCATCCTATTAAGAATCAATTATTTGGCATGCAGTTTCTTACATATTTATTTATTGAGATTTACTTTTTTCAGACTTAAAAGATAGTGAATCTGTTTGTTGTTACTGCTAACTTTATTGCTTTTAATTAATTTAAAGTTATTTGTTAGTGTTGTCTAAATTTTAAATTAAAATTTAATTATTTGTTGATTGCTTTATTGCTAATTGGCTTTCTTAAATAATTAATTCCTCATTTTCTGTTTTTTGTAAGTTTAAATCATTTTCTTAGTCATTGCTGTGTTGTGTATATTATATTTAATATGGTGAAATTTTTTCTTAAAGTATTTGTTTCATTAAATCAGAATTATTTAATTATTACTTATTTAAATTTGTGTCTTTGTTGTTTGTCTATTGTTATTTTGACAATTTTCTTTTTTAAATCAATAAATCTTGGTTTTATGGTTATTATAAGTTAAAATCATCTTCTTAGTCATTACTAAATTATAAATCAGAAACTTAGAACGGAGAAACTTATTTTTTGTTCTTCAAATTATTTTCTTATTCTTTAAAGTAGAATATTTTTTAAGTTTGAAGAACATTTTAGTCTTTACTTTCATTTCCTGAATTTTACTATTAATCTTATTATATTTTTTTTTCTAGAATTTCTATTTTTTCTTAAAATTTTTCAAGTTATTAATTTTTTTACTCCAACAAATTGCTTTATTAGTTTTATTACTTTTGAATCTCTTTTAAATCTGTTTTAGAAACAGTTTTAAAATCTAAGTTTCTTCCAACTAAAAACAATATAATTTATCCTATTGTAAATGCAAATAAAGCCCATATGCATACATACATATAAAAATCAGTATATGATGCTATATTTTTTACACCTTATTCACCAAATGCTGTTTTCAGATTTTCATTCTAAGTAAATACAGCCTCTATGTTCTCAATTATTGTTGTTGGTGCTTATTTTTTGCAAAAACAAGTATAATCTTCTTTATCCTAATTCAAAACACCACAGTTCTAATTAGTCCATACTTTATCAGCTTATTACAAGCATGTCATATTAGCATTATTACTTACATTTGCATTTTTAAATTAGTATATTATTGTAGAGTTCGAAATAGGAGTTTATGTTGAAGTATTGTTTATAGATGTTACAATTAATTTATTCTTAGAATATCCTTTGTTTATATTTTATTTGTTTAAATTGCTAACATACGCCTAAAAACTAGAGGTGCTTTCGTAAATATTTTATTAGTATGTGTTTCTTGTTATTGCATATATGTTTGTAGAGTTTAAAGAAAATGATGGATCCTCATTAGGTAAAACATAATTTTTTAGATTTTTTTCAGTAATTGAATCAGTCAAAATATTAGATAAATTGCCATATATCATAAGATCTCCTTCGTTTGGTAACATGTTGCTTGATAGGACACTAGATATTTAATTAGATATGTTATTGTATGACATCAAATCATCAAACGTATTATTTGTATTTAATGTAACAGTAGAATTTAGGATTCTATATGAATCAATCAAATTTTATGTATACAAGTCATTATTCTATTAAAGTTTATTTATACTATTACTTTATTTACTTGCTTAAGTTTTTGTAATAATACTTTAGATTTAACTGTAAATTGAGCTTTTCTAACTATCTGGTTATTAAAAGATAGAATATTATAGCTGTGCTATAACTTTGTTTGCGTAAGTTGATATTAGTGATGATTTTTGTAATTATTGTGAGTATTTTTATAAATTTGTAATTAAATTTTACTTTAAACTATTAATTTGTTGGGAATTATAATATTAAGTATTCTTTGTAACATCTTCTCCAATTATGCATAAGTTAGATACTAGGTTGCTTTTTTTGATGTAAGTTTATAAATTTTGCTCAATAAGCTGATTAGTAAATTGATAATAGTTTGAATCAGTCAAGTTCTATGAATAAACTTGTAAGGAAAAAGTGCTGTTGGAAATACCTAGTTTGTTATCCATTACCTAGCTTAAAATCAGTATATTCCCTTGAGGTAAGATTGTTTCAAATTAATTGTTTATACTTTAATCGCCTAGCTATCTTCTTACTATATTCCAAGGAGAGACTATTTCTTATTTTTAATCGTCTAAGGAGTTGTAATAGAAGAATTGATATGTTAAGGGGAGATCTGTATCCTGGCAGTTAGAAAATTGAATCTAAAATTTAGTTTAAAGAGCGATGCCTTGCTTAGGGTTAACAACTAATACACAGTTTTTTGGAGGAATATTTATTAAAATATCGATAGTTGAAATACTAGGCATTACATAAGAAGGATTATACACTGAAAAGCGAATTTAAATAGCATTTAAAGCAGGATTGATGTCTTAGTAGTAATTCCATATTCTAAATTTGACTTGATAATAATCAAACTTTATGGCAGCAACAACATTATTGTTATAAAGAATGGCGCCTGCATATGATAGAATATTAGTAGAAACACTACTATCGTAAACTAAAGTAAAAAATAAATCCTCATTTAGATTGAATTATTAATTAAGCTATTAGATAGGAGTTTTGACTAAAAGTGGCGGAATGTCAAATTCTGAAAAATAACAAATCGAGTACTCAGTAGAAATTCTAGAATCCTTAGAGATTTATAGTGTAAATTAAATGATTGTGTATGGTTTAAAAGTTTTCTTCGGAATACTTAGGCTGCTATTACCTTGTTAGAAAGTCAATAGTTTATTATTGTAATCATAGCATTATTTGTCAGAATTAAGGAGGTTTTAACAAACCCAGTTAAACTGGATCATTTAGTCAGCTGTACTATCTTATATTTCATAGTCTCTATATATTGATTCTAAAGTAAACGTATTTTGATAGCTAACAATTTGGTTATGTCCTCCTTAAATCATTACAAATAATTAAGTAATTAATACATCTACTTACACAATTTATGTTTTTTGTATTTTACTATCTGATGATAAACTTAACTAAAACTATTTTTTAAGATAATTTAAATTGTTAAAAAAAAAATTAAGTAACTAAATAATTTGATTTATTGCTGAAAATAAGCAGTAATGTTTCTATATTGTAGGTTTTCATTAATTGAATTTTTTTGATTAGGACTAAGTAATGTTTAAATTTATCTGAATTTTAATGTTTACTAATTAAAATTCTTTGTAAAAAAATATTGAAATTGTAAATTACATTAAAGATAAAAGTTTAACTCGATGGTAAAGAGTAAGCGGGAATGTCTACCTCAAAATTTGTATCTTCAAAGTTATCAATAGTTTACTAAATATCTACAAAGCTAGGAGAAATTATTTATAGTTTTAAAGGCTCTTTCACATAATTAAGAACACCATAGTCACTCTATCGAATATAAAACTCGAAGTAAAAACTCAAGCTCATATATCTATTTGAGAAAAAAAAAATTTTATTAAATTGAATAAAAATTAAAAAGAATTTACCTGTAAATTGGTGGATATTAAGACTATAAGTAGCTAATTTAGATGAATTTTTTTTGCTCATAAAAAATTGTAATTACTTTCTATTTATAGCATTAATCTCTTAACTAAAAATTGAATTATAAATTTATATTGATGTTGGCAGGCAAAAGACTAGCACTGATAGCTAAAGAAGTACTATTATTTGTGTTAGCTTATTCCAAAGCTTATTTAAAATTTGTAAGTTCTTAGTCACTAATATTACCAGTTATTGAAATTAAAGTCCAATTAAAGCTGATAAACTACCTTCCTTCATCGCCTGTAATACCATTAAATTAAACTGATAATCCATCATAATTATTTTATGTTGGATTGTAAATGAAATTGACAGTACTGTTTAGGCAGAAATTTTTAGTTGCTTTTAAATTATAAAATTAGGTAATTGGAAATTTTGAATTCGCATACTATAAAGCTGACGGCTAAATTTAGATTTGTTTTTCTGTCAGGGTAGATGAATCATCTAAATATTTAGAAATTATTTTAAGTTATTTTATTTTTTTTTAAATAATATTTAAAAATAAATTTAATTAAACTATAAGCTAATTTACCAAAATTTAAAACAATAAATCTTCCTTGAATTGAACAGTTAGGATTTGGCCCTAATAAGTTAAACATAGCAGGGGTGAATATGGATTAGGCAAGAGATTAAGGAGTATTAGAGTTTTACGATAAACTGGTTATCTAAAAGCCGAAATCAATCACTAACTATCGAGGAATTACACTTAGGAAATAATTTGTTACAGCAGTGTTCTAATAACTGCAATATAAAAAATTATTTCTCTAATCTTATTAATTTAAACATTTGCAAGTATTATCAGTATCTAGATATCTTGTTTAAGTATTGCAGCTTGTACAAATATTTGTTTAAGCATCGGCTAAGTTGCATTAAAAACAAGTTTTATCACACGAATAAAAATTTGGGTCATCATAGTTAGTGTAAACATCACAAGTTTACTTTTAAGTATTTTTTAAATAGCCGTTTGGGCAATTATCTAGGCATAGTTAGTTATAGTAAAATAAACCTTAATCACAAAGTAAGCAATCATTACTTGTCCTTCCATTACAAAAAGTACATGCAGGATCACATTTTCCGCAATAATTTATATTACCTAAAACGGGATCTATAGTAGTTGCTTTGTAATATCCTGGAGGACAAACTGAAGTACAAGTTTTATAATCATCTAAAAAAAGAGTATTATTTTGATTACAATTTATTTATGATAAAACTACGAACTAGCTTTAAGCAAATAGTACTTAAGTGTCTTACCAAGTATTGTATTAATATTAAAATTCATATTTTTATGATACAGCATTGTATTATAATTATGCACCTGTTATTTCAAGTCTAAAAAAGTTATCGTATCTTATATTATAACCAGTTAATCCATAAAAAATTGCCTTTACATTTTTAACATTAACATTGTAAATTGGCACTATGCTCGTTCTATTACCTGGAGTAGCATTTAGTAATAATGGGTTGGTTGAATTAGTAGGATTGGCAGATGTATCTGATTATGTTTGTATGTAGAAATAGTTATTATCTTTTTTTTTATAGAACTCAAGATAATTAATATAAATTATATGATAATTAGCTTCATTAATAGAATCAGGGGATTGAAAAATTACATCAAAGCTATTGCTATTTTGTACCACTTAGAATTATCCATGGAAAAATTACTCTGATAGTTTTTCTGTTGGACTAAATACTTTTTCTATTCCGTTGACGAAGACTGTAATTGTTACTTCCCACTATGTTGAATCAAAACCACTCCTTTAATATTAATATGTTTATTTTGAATATATCTAACCTCCGACTTTTTTTAAAAATGAATTTATAACGTTAAAAGTTTTATTTATCACATAAGCATCTTTATTGTTAATAGCTAAATATTATACATGAAGTCCATATAATATAGAGACACTCTTTTTCTAAACAAGAACGCTAAAAGACTTCTAATTAATTGACTACTTAGATGCTTAAAAACTGACATATGATGAACGACTTAATTTAATATTAAGATGACTCACACTAAATAGTATTTATGGGACATCTGTGAACTCTACTTCAAAATTATAATTCAAAGTCTTTTGCTGAGCAGCTTTAGGATCTGTCAACGAAAGGACACCTTATGTTAATAGGTCAAGCTATTTGATTTCCACTTAAGGCATTTTAATATAGTCAAGAGTTTTGATGAAATCAATAATCAAGAAGAAGAAGAATGAAATCTTTAAAAGTATAGTCATATTTGCGTTTATTATATTAATAATTGGGTTGAATTATGATTGCTTATTTCTTTAAAGCTAAAATCAAATATTAAAATCAAGCTAAAGTTAGTTGTTATGATTTTGAAATAATTATAATTATAAATTTTTTGTCACCTACATAAATAAAAACAGAAGTTTTATATTAATCTCTTTAATTAGTAAGCCAAGTCTAAATTTTAACATGAAAATATAATACTATGGTATGTATTGCTATTTGTTTTTTCTCTAAAAAATAATCTATTTTATATGTTTAAATCTTTATTTTGTAAATTGCATATATTCATTCTTATGTTTCTATTTTAAAAAATACTTATTGATCATTCTTGGTCGATAAATTAAATTGTATAGGTGGATTGATTTTTAATCAATTACCAATTTCTTCTTCTTAAATTATCAGTTTACTGATAAAATGAATGTTCAAATGGTAATTAAAAAAAAATAATTAATTAAAATAATCTCTTTGTCTGCAAATCAATCAATCTAAATACACCTTCTAATATAAATCGGAAATATTGTAAAAGAATTATAAAAGTTAACAGAATTTCTTTAATTTTTACTTAAATTAGTTAAATTAAATGATCAATTTTCTTTTGATTCCTTAATACTAATAAGGAAATTAAAATCAATTCGATTTTAAGAAATAAATCATTGTGTTGTGTGCTATCTTAACACATAAGCCTTTTTTATTTTTATTACTAACTCATATTTCTTCAAAATAAGTTAAAAACATAAATAGCAATTATGATTATTTTATATTCATATTGAGAAATATTTAAATAAATTTTAAAAATCTAAATTATTTTTTATGATAGAATAACTTTAATTATTTTTTTTAACATTTCATATCTAAAATTTTAATTCAACGGGTATTTTAATTTATTGCTAAATAATATTACAATATTTAAATATTACCATCTCTAATCAGACTTCAAAAATATATTTATGAAAATTTGACAAAGGCTGATTATCTATAAAAAAGAAAATGTCATTTTTTGAGTATTTTTTAAATAAAACAAATAATTATTCCTTACAATTTTCATTTAGATTTGTTTATTTAATGTATTTTTTCGCTAAATACTGCAAATTCTCAATTATCCTCTTAAATTATGCATTTTAGTAAAATTGAAAAATGAAAAATCTTAATTTTCAAAAATATGATGTCATAAACACAAAAATTATAGTGATTATCATTTATGATAGGTTCAGCTTTTTATGGATACTAAAATCATAAATTTCTTTTAAGAAAAGAGCTTTAAAAATGAGAGAAATATAATAAATTTATATTTTTACATATAGATAGAGATGATATTTTTTTTTAATAAAAAAATGCTTTCTAATTCCTTTTAGTCCAAAGCAATTATAGAAGGATTTATCTATAGCTTGTATATATTTATTAGGTATTACTTGAATTATGTTTATTGAATTAGAAAGATATTTCATAAAGAAACTAGTGGAAATTGATTAAATCAAAAATTTAAAAATTTTGTTTTTAAAAATGCTGTCTTAACCAAAAAATTATAAAGTATTAAAATATGTTTTTATTTCAGATATAACAATTAATTAAATCCTTATAACTCTAAAATCATAAAAGATAAATTTGTTTGTTTATTTAATATGAATAATTTCAAAATATATGATACTTGAATGTTACTAAAATTAAAAAAAATTGTTTAAGATAATATTAAGTAACAACTTTTATTTCAAAAAACAGATAATAATTTTTTATTGTTTAGACTCTAACAATTACTTTAATCAGAAAACTTCATTTAAAATTAAAGTAGTTAATATATTTACATATACTTATTTGCTAATTTAAGAAAATTTAACAAAATCTATTAAAATTTAAAACGAATAATAATAATTAACTTATCAAATAAAAAATTTATCAATAAAATATATCATAACTAGACAAAAATAAAATTAATCAATTTTAATATTAAAACCATTCAAAATTAATTAAAATTGTTAGAGTTTCAGCTTTCTATCTGTAATCATACCAACTACAAGATAATTTATTCGAAATACTTATTATTTAATTACAAGTATAATTGATTCTTCTATTAAACTTAATTTTAAATTAAAAGGCACTAATTTAGCAGAGCAAAAAGCATTTTTTTTATATGATAATACATTAAAAAATTTTTTAATATTTAAAGTATTAATTTTTGAATAACAAAAATATTTTTTAATAATTAATTAATTATTGATATATGAAAGATACTGTATAGTATCTTCTAAATTTTAATCAATCTCACAAAAAAATAATGTTTTAAATTTTTAATTATTTACTTTTAAAATATTTTATTCTAGAATTAAATTTTAGGAAATAAATAAATCATGGTATTTTAAAGAAAAAAATATTGTTTGTTTGAATAGAATTTAACTTATTAATTATTTTTTTTTTGAATTTTATTCTTTCATTTTATAAGGTTAGCTTGTTTTTAATATTAATAAAGAATGACTAAAAATATAAATTTTTCACTATAAATTTCATTTGGAAATACATAATTTATTTTACACAAAAAGTTTGCAAACATAGATGTATTAATGTAGATATTTTACAAAAGAACGCATTGCTTTATATTTATATTTATTTATTTTATTGATGATTATTTTCCTGCAATTTATGAGAATAATTTTTAATAAGTAGTAAATTAAATGAGCTCAAGAAGTAGTTATCTTTCTATATTCTCTTACTAATTTTTCTATGCTTTTGTTTATCTAAAAAATAACAATTACTTAGGTAAAGTAAAATACTAAACTAAATGATATTTTACTTGATTATTTGATGCATAAGCCATTTTAGCTTCTTCTATGTTAAAGTTTTTAAATTGGCTTATAAGGTCCAGCTATTTAAATAAATTTTATGATAAGTTATTTTTTTATTATTAAATTAAATAAAATCTTACTTATTATTCAGCTTTATATATTTCTTATTCTAAGTCACGTACTCTTTGATCTCTTTTAGGATTTTCTTTGCTAAGTTAGTCTATTTTTTGTGAAATAGGATCTATTTGTTCTGAGATATCTCTTTCTTTGATAGTGGCTAATTCGATATCTACTTTAAGTTAGTGAAGTCTCTCTTTAGAATCTTTGATTCTTTTATGAAGAGTGTCTTCTTCAATTTCTAAGTCAATGAATTCTTTTTCAAGCTCAACTTTGTTGTAGATGATATCATCATTTAATTTTTCTAACTCATCGTTACGGTCAGTGAATAAGTTAATTTATCTCTTAGTGATATGATCAATTTCTTATTCTACTTTTCTAACTCTATCTCTTTCTAATTCCTTAACTTTTTACTGAACTAATCCCTCTGTCATTTTTTACTTTTGATTAATTAGAAATTTCACAAAATATTAGTTATAAATAAGTTTGTTTGAAAATTGATTTACTTGATCTTCAATTTGTTCTTTCAAATCAAAGATTTTGTTCATTAAGGTTAATCTTTAACTGACATCATTTTCTCTATCTTTGGCTTGGGTTTCTAAAATAAACTTCTGTTCTTAGATTTTAACCTAAACCATACTTAGATCAGTCTTCATTGCTAGAATTCTCTTTTTGAGTAATTCATTTTGCTCTTCTAAAAATAATGTTTCGTGCTCAAGTACATCTGTGTTCATTCTATCATCCTATTTGATTGATTTAGTTAAAAAAGTTTAAAAGTATAAAAACATGTACCATTTCTTTTTTTCTTTCAAGGATACTTTCTTCAATATTAATAACTTATCTTTTAAGCTTTTCAAGTGCTTATTAATCCATAATTTCCTTTCTACCTGCAATCAAAGCCTCTTTGTCTCTGTTTCTATTAAAAATCTTTACAAAAAAATAGATTGAGCTTCATAATATAAATCATTTTACCATAATTTCTCCTTGATAATATCTTGTTTTCTTTTGTAGTTCTTTTTGATCAGGTTCACACTCTTTGTAGAAATACATTTCATCAAAAAACATGTTTTCATATCTTTAATAAAATAAAATTTAGTAAAGTTATCACCAATCAAATTGAAAGTACTTTGCGTATTCCTTTACATAAGCTTCTTCTTTTTTTGTTATTATTTCTTACAATTCCTAAAATCTCTCTTCATATTCCTTAGTTTCTTCCTCTATAGCTTAATTTTCTATCAATATCTCATCAACTTCTGTTTGGTGAGACTTTTTATGAAGAAATTGTTTTAATAAAAATGTTTATAGAAAATACTAAATTTAATGAAGTTTGTAGTACAGTGAGAGTTTCGCTGAGATGACGCTAAGTTGAACTGTAAACATTTTTCATTGCAATAATATTGTCGTTAATAGGAACACCATCATTAAAATACTTGAAGAACGAAGTAAAGTTTGTTTGTTCTTCAGTTTCTTTATCCTTCAATAATTTTAATTCATATTCTAAGAGCTTGATTTCATCCTATAAACCCTTTATATATTATTCCTCAATATTCTACTCAAGAGTTGTTTTTTTATTTGCTTGGTCAACTGCATTTTTGGTACCTACAGTAGAATCTAATTGCTAATTTTTTTTACTATTTTTTAAAGTTTGGCTGAAACTCTCTTTAGGAGGTTTAGGTTCTACAACATCATATCCTTCCATTTTAGATTTTTTCAATTGCGATGTAGCTATAATTGTTAAAAAATTGGAATTCTTTTAAAATTATTTTTACATGATTAAAATAATTTAAAATTCAAAACCAAAGCAATCTTAATTACCTAGCTAAGATGAAGCAGGTTTAAATTGTCTCGAACCTACAAAGCTAGAAGCGTCTATATAAAATGTTTTATTTAACAAACACTTTAAGTAATGAAATTCAAATATTTACTATTTAAGCTAGGAAGTGAAGATTTCATTTTTACTAAAAGATGATAAAATTTATTATGAATAGTTTGATTAATAACTAACAAATAATCTAAGATTTAACTTTGAAATTTATTTTGATTCAGTCAGTTCCTATGTTTTAAATATAATACTGAATATTCAAAAAGATTAATATCAATCATAATGAAACTCTTTTTATATTTATATAAATAAATAAATAGCTAAGTAGTATCCAAAATAAATACAAACAATTATAAATCATTTAATATGATTATTGAGGATTCTTGCAACAAAATTATTAATGTTTTTAAAAACAGATATTTTATTTGCAATTCATATTTTTATCAATAGAATTTTAATAAATATTTTATTTATTTTTGATTATCAAAATTATTAGATAAAATATATATTAATCATATACAAACAATGATAAATTGCTTTTTATTTTTTTATTAAATATAAAAAGAATATCTTATAATTATCAAAAATAAATTTCCAAAATAATTTAAATAAAAATTATTTGTTAATTTCATCAAATATTAAGATTATTTTTAATAAATATTTAAACAAGAAAAAATGAAATATTATTTTCAACAAATCTATTTTCCATATAAACAATAAGTCAGCATTAAAATAATGTTTAATTTGGTTTCATATCATTTGAGTATTTTTTAATAATAATAACTTCAAAACTTGATAAAAATAATTCAAATCAAGGTAAATAATTAAAGAATACGATTATATTTTTTTGTATTTTTTTATCAATAAACTTAAAATATTTTGAAATATTACATCAATATGATTTAGAGATTACTTTTTTTTAGAAATTATAATTCTTGCATCAATAAATATATTTTTTTTAAATATTGCTGGTTATATAATTGATTTGAATAAATAAAAAAAATATTTGTTGTTTGATGTTCACCTTCATCAAAAAAAAATTTGAGTAATTTGTATTATAAAAAAATAATCAGGAAAAATTTAAGTAGAAAAAAAATTTGAAGTTTTTATTAGCACAAAAAAAGTATTTAAGTAAATTAATAAATGGATTAGGGAATTCAATAGGAAATTTAAATTTAAGAAGATTTAATTGATTGTGAGCATAAAGAATTAATACATAATGCTATGTGTAAAATTTGTTTCATGTTATTACAGAAACCGATTTTAGTTTGTACTAATTGTGGATATTTTGCTTGCAAGGGATGTATTAAGAAATGGTAGAAGAATACACAAAACTAAACTTGTCCTTAAAAATGCTCTTAAAACTCTAGTTTTCTCGAAAAGCAAATCCCACAATTAGAGAAGGTGTTTAATTGGCTTTCCATTAAGTGCCCAAACTCATTAAATGAAGATCCTCAGTAATAATGTAAAGTAGTAATGAAATATGATTAAGTTAATTAGCATGTCCCAAATTGTTAATTTACTTTGGTAAAATGTAGATTTTCTAATTGCTAAAAGTTAATATGCAAAAAAGATTTAGATTAACATGAAAAAAACTGTGAATTTAACAAAATTAAATGCAAATATTGTTTGGTATTTTTAAAAATAGAAGATTAAGAAAAACATTTGCAAGAATGCGATAAAAGGGTTATCACTTGCCCTAATTAAGGTTGTTCAAGCAAAATGCAATTCATAAATAAAAATATTCATATGGATCAGTGTTAATATAGATTGATAGATTGTACATTATGTAATTAAAAAATATATTTTAAAGATTCATTAAATCACTAGCAAAACTAATGTACGTAAAGACAAATATAATGTTCTTAATGTTAGATTTAGATTATAAAATAGGATGAATAAAAGCATTTAAAGCAAGATTGTCCTAGTAGAAATGTATTTTGCGAAAATTGTTTATAGGGAATGAAGTTTACAGATTTATAAAGGCATGGAGAAGATGATTGCATATTAGCATTAAAATAAAGATTAGATAGTGCATAGGCAAAAAAAGATGAATGTATTGAATAAATAAAGGAAATTTCATAATATCTTAATCAAAATTAGAATATGTGAAATTTTAATTACTTAATTCAAATCAAACCCAAATATATAGCAAATATTATTCTCTTCTTGTATGTCAAAGTATTACATTTTATCTGAATAATAGTCTGCAAAAAATCTATTCATTATCTTTCTTAGTTACCTTTTTAAAATTTTTAAGATTGATTGTTTAAAATTGTTTTTGAATTTTGTTATCAAAATAAATAAATATTTATTTTCTTTTAATTTTTTAATAAAGATGAAGTTTATAATTTTAAATTCTATTAAAAAGCATACGATTGCTAAAAAAAAATATTGAATTATAAAAAAATTTAATATCCTTAAATAGATAAATAAATAAATAATTATATAAATATACTTTGAGAGTACACAACAGGGATTGATTAACTTTATTAATTTATTCATTAAAATAAATAACTTAATAATAAATAAATTTGTTTGGTTTTTTGACAGCTAAGAATATAAATTAGACTAATGTTATATCTTTTGTATAAATACTATTAAAAAAAGGTTATTAATTTTATAAATTTTAAATAAGGGAACATTTAAAATTCATAAAAATGAGATAATTTGAGTTGCTTTTTATTGATAGGATTTACAATGTTCCAAAATATAATGTATTTAAAATTAAACTTTTGTAAAAAATATAAGGAAATAAGCTTGAAAACATATATATAACAAATATTTAAGTTCTAAAAATGATTCTTATTTAATATAAAGAATAAAGTAAGTAAATATATCTCAAAAGTTATTTAGATTTAGTATAATTAAGAATATAGTTTTATGATTATTTTAATAAAGATTTATTTATTAAATTTATGTGAGTTATTTTGTACATTTAATAAAATTTACTTATTTATTTGAATAAGAGATTCTTTTTAATTTTTTCAAAAAAATGATTTTTAGTTATTTTAATATTCATAATAAAATTAGTTGTTTTGGGTTTTGTTAAATGAAGGGATCTTTTGGCCATTTTAAAAATTTGTCTAAGTTTGAGACTACTTAGAGTCAGAAAATGGACTTACAGCTCTGTTTGGAGTTAAGAAATTATCTCTTTGATAATCATAGTTATTAGGTTGAGTAAATTATTGTTATTTAAAGCTAGGCACAGTGTTGTTAATTGATATTTTACGGCTAGAATTGCTTGCTCTTTTTTCAGTTTTTTCAGGAGTTTTTATGAAAGAATCCTCATTAAAAGAAGGATTTTATTATTTAAATTAAGTAGTTTTTAAGTTATTAGTGCTTTTAGATCTATCTTAGGTAATAATTATACTCTTACGGGATCTAGGTTGCTGCTTTTTTAAAGCTTGAGGTTTCTTCTATTCAAAACTTAAATTTTATGAGGCTTGCTGAGTTTATTATATTTATTTTTTGACTTCTTATAATTAGTTAAAAGTAGACCATCCCCATTTAATCAAAAAATTACTACATTCTTATTTAAGTTTCTTTTAAGCTTATAAGCTAAATTATTATCCTTTCTTTTATTGTTCTTTGTGATACTTTTGAATGTCTTGTTCATATTTTCCATATTTTTTAATAAGAAGTTAGTTAAATTCAAGGGCTATACTCATATACTCTGAGCATTATAGCTTGTAAAATAAATCTTGATCCTAATTATATCTTTTATCATTAATTTATTTCTCAAAGTAATTCATCATTTATTAGTAAGACACAAAGTCAAACATTTTTTGATTGATTTGTATCCATTGTTCACATATTAAACTATAATCATCTAACATAAAAGCTTCGTAGCCACATTTATTTTTTTCAAGATTAAAAATATTTTGAAATATCAACTTACGGAAGTTAATATAAAATTTTATCTGGTCATAAGAGCTTTCTTCTATCAAATATAGAATAATTCTCATTTCGTTGCTATTTATAGCTTCTTTTCCAATTTAATCAATGAGACTCCAACAAAATTAACTTGTTAAAGTTTTTGATTCTACTTTTTGGTAAACAAAGTTTACTAAATAATTAATTATGTTAAACTTAGAAGATTTTGAAGATTCAATTGCATCACTAAATATTTCAATAATCGTTTTAACAATATCCTACATAGTGAATGCTTTTTCTTGATAAAGCTAGTTATTTTTAAATGGATTATTCATACCCATATCATCAAATTGTTTTTAAATAAAGAAGACTTTTATTTGACTTTTTTAAACTTATTCTTCATAATTTAATTCTTGTACAGTTTTCAAATTGCTGATTACTGGTATTTCTTTATCTTTGTTATCATTAATCACTGTAGCTTGGCTCTTAGTATCAATCTTTTTTTTAAAACCTTAATTAATTTTTTACATTTTTCTTTAAAACTCTATATTGTATGCAATCCTTTTTGTTAATTCTATTAAATAAATAAGATTAAAAATTATTAAAAATAAATTATCTTTGCTGAATTAACCAATAAAAAATATTTCAGATGTAACTTTGCTTTTTTATCTGGATCCTTCCATTATAACTTTGTCAAATAATTTCTAATATAAAAGAAATAAACATGTTTAATTAAATTATGGATGGTTTTGTTAGTAAGGAAATTTTTAAAGAGGATAGATAGATAGATGGAAGGTCAAACAAACACTTTTTAATTTTGAATTTGTGATAGAATAAAAATTCTTAAAAATAAATTATAAACGTGCATTTTTAGTTTTGAGATTTAATTTTTATATTCTAGTTAGTACATTAAATATTCTGATAATTATCATTAATTATAATAATAATAATTATTATTTATTCTTAAGAAAGATATTGATTGAACATAAAAGCAAAAGGAACATTTAGAGTAAAAAGCATAATTTATTTAGAAATCAAGGTAGAAATGACAACAAAATAGTAAGCACAACAAAATAATATAAAAAATATTACTCTATTTTAAGAGAATAATTTATTTATGATGAGATGTCTATTTATTTACATGGTTTAAAATATTTTAGGGAGAAAATAAATAGATTTGATGAATTAATAAAAATAGATGGATTGAAAAAGGAAAATTATCTTTGCTTTAACTTCAAGCCAAATTAATTGATGAACACGTCTCTCATTCTAAAAAATACATCAAAAAATAAAATATATTATAAAGTATTTTTTTTAATAGTTTGTTTAGCTAGATGCTTATTTTTAATTCCTTTTTAAAAATCTTAGTTCAAAACTAATAATCCAAAGTGTTTTTCTGTTCAGCCAAATTAAAAGGAAATCCATCCTTAATGCGAAGTAACTGTTGAATTTACTATGCAACCAAGAGTAAAATAATTTCAAACAAGCATTTAAGAACTTAAATATTTAAAAAATTACAAAGAGAGAATATAACCAAATCACAGGAGATAAATTTTAGATAGATGTTGCTGAGCTCACTGAATAAATCGTATATTATTAATTTGCTTGAAAAGTATTTAAAAATTAATACTATTTTTAATAATTCAGCTCTAGGAAGGGCAAGATGTTGCTGAAATTTTGAAAAAGTATGTTTAGGGAAATAAAAAGATAGATGTTCTTCTTGTAAATTAGCAGTAGTAATCAAGTGATAAGGGTTTAGACTTTAGTTTTGAAGGAAATGTCACTTAACGCGAAAATAGTATATACAATAAACAATATAAAACAGCATTAATATATGTTAATTAATAGGTTTAATGAACAGTTCAAAGTTGTATGCTTCAGTAGGTCCAAAAGAAGAAGATGAAAAAAGACTTAATGAAGCTCTTAATAAGGCAAAAAATGAAAATTAAATTTTAGTAATTGATTTTTTAGAATAGATTTACAAGATTATAATAAATTTTTTATGAAAAAATTATAAGGCTTCATAAAATAAAGAACTAGAAAAGAAAGTCAAAGAGCTTTAGAAGATTCAGTAATCAAGTAAATAAATAAATATATAAATGGATAAATCTTTTGATATTGTAAAGTGTAAACTGTTTATTTTAAAAATAGGTAATTAAGAAGCTAACTTCACTATGTTCCATGTCATAATTGTAGCAGTAATTGCACTAATTGCTGGTGCTTTCTTAGCAAAATGAAAAAGATATTTAAAAAAACATTTAATTAATTATATTTAAATTAATTTATTTGATTTATATTCAATTAGTAAATGATTAATTTCTTAAGCTCCTGCTAAATCTCTCAATCATTTTAATTTAGAATAATAAATCTTTTTTTAACTATTATCAATCAAACTTTTTACCAATTAATACAATTCAATCAAATACGTTTTTATTTTATTATTATGATTATTACGCTTCATAAATTAGAGTGTTAATTAATTTTCTCTCTTCTTATTATAAAAAAATATAATGGGTATTTTCAATAATACTACTTATTGCTTAGTAATTTTTTATTTTTCAATTGAAAATAAAATTGATTTTTAATTACGATTGTTTATTTGTTTGATTGATTTATTGCATATCTTTAAATAATTATTTATAAGTAAAGAAGAAGTTATTATTAAATATTAATAGAAATTCTAGAAGCGCTGTAGTAAATAAATAAGGTTATAATTATAATTGAAAGTATCAAAAGATGTCGACAAGGATGGATGGAAATTACCATATTTTTGTTTAAAATATCTAGTCAATATAAACTAAAGTAATTTAAAAGTAGTTTGAGGAGAATGAAATAGACTTTCCTTAAAAAATAAATGTGATTGTAAGTAACAGCGATCCATCAAGATCTTTAAGGACCTCAAAAAAAATTACTTCTTATTTACTTAGAAATCTAAATAATGAGAATTCTAGTTAAATAAAGTCATTCTAAGAACTTACATATAGAATGGGTTTAAATATTTTAGATAATATTAGAAATGCTGGCTGCTTTAAAGATGTTTCAGTCGAAGGGGAGTTCCAAAACCAAATAAATAAATATTAATATGAATAGCTTGATTTAAAGTTTAGATTAACTGAAGATCCTATATTTTCATGCGATTACGGGTTATCTATAGATAAAAAGTAAAGAAATTTAGGGGTTATGTTAATGCCCAAGTTTACTAACATGCTAGGTTAGTGCGAATCAATAGTTTTTCGTATGAGAAAATCGTACTTTGACTTTAACAAAGAATTAAAGGTCTTTTCTTCTTTTACTTTCCCTTACTTTTCTCCTGATAGTTGTATACAAGAATATGAATTTGGTATGTCTGATAGATAAGTTTTAAATGATTTAAGGACTAAGATGTTTAAGTTTAGAGGTAGTTTTTATTTAAAGAAAGATCCTAGATTCAAGTTAGCTGTATCAACTACCTCCCATCACTACAATCCTGAAGTTACTGCTAATAATGTTTTAGCCCATAATGGAAGTATTTTTGATTAAACTATGCAGACATACTAAAATTTGGTTTTTAAGGCATCGTTTACTGATAAAACAAAACCTAAAAAAAAATCCGATACTGAGTAAATCTCACAAGTTTCAACAAAAATTGGTATAGGATCTAATATGTCAATATTTGCAAAAGCTAGGTATTTGAATATGAGACAACGTTATGAACAGATTTTTATATTAAATACTCTGGTTAAATCTATGTAATCGAATTAATTTTAAGCAGGATGCCTCTTTTCAAAAAATAACCATCATTTTAGTGAGAATTTTACTTTGACTAATTAACCATCATACAAAAATATTGATTTGTAAGATAAAAATATCAACTCTTCAAGTATTGGTAGCAGATTTTTCTTGACAAACTAATTTAAATTTACTGTTTTTGACTTTCCCTTCTTAAGAAGGGTTAATGTCACCCCTTTCTTACATATTTACTCTGCTTTTTTCCCTAGCAATTTAAATTTAAATTAAGAAAATAAACTCTATTCATTGATTAAGTAAAATTTAAGACTCTCAGCTGGTGTTGGCTTTACATACGAAATAAGTAATTTTTCAGCAAATTATTTTCATAATAAATTAAATTAATTTTATTTAAAAACAGATGAGTTCGATAAAGTAGATTTTATCTACAACTTTGCAGACTTCAATCCTTAAGAAAATAAAGATAATTTTTGCAAATTTTAGTTTAATTTTTATTGATGCTCGATCAGCAAATATAAAACAAATTACTACTTATATGTTTGTTTCTAGTAATTTAATTATAAATAAGATGTAAATTTAAATAAAAGTAACTTATGTATTATTAAATACCACACAAAAATATTTTATTTGAATCAAGTATTAAATTTTTATCAAATTAAATGAATTATGTTTTAATAGCTGTAAAATTATAGTTTACTTTTTAGAAAAATAATTTAAAAAACAATATTAATTATTATTTAATAGCTTCTTAATTTAATAGACAATAATAAATTTACAAAATTTAATAAACATAAGTTATCTCCTTGTTAAAAATGGGTGATTATAACTAAAATAGAGAGCAGAATTACTAAAGGAATTAATTTGAATACCAGAATTAAAATGCTTAGAATAGTTTTAATTAAAATACTGGAAATTATAGGCATAGTAATCACCAAAACTACAACAAAAATTATAATCATAATTAGAGATTTAACCAAAATAGAAATAGCAATTATAATTAACGAGATCAAAATTAGTAATATAGAAATTAAGATGTTTAGTAGAGATAATAATAGGGATATAACAATTAAAGAGGCTTTTAGAAAGGAGGAAATTTTAATCAGAGACCTAAGTACTAAAATTAAAACTTTAGAAAATAATAAAATTTTCACTCAAATAGTTAATCAGATCATGATAATTTTAATCCTTTGGCTTATTTTAAGTAAAATATGCTTTAAAACCCTTGGGAAAACTAAGCAACTAATAATGAACAAACTAATTACAGTGGATATTAACATAATAAATAGTAAAATTATTATAAAAATAGAGGGAATATGAATTAATAACACAGATTCTAGCAGTAAAACTTTAATAGATAAAATCAATAGGAAGAGTAAGATAAAAGCTCTTTCAATTAAGCATTTTTAGATCGCTAAAAATAATAGTATGAAGATAACTTAATAGATAACTTAGATGTAGATGATATAGATAAATTATATGAAGAATTATAAAAAAAGAAAAAGCTTAATGATCATGCAGAATAATAAGTACAATAAAATTAACAAAATTTATAGTAAGCTTAAAATAGTATTAACAATTACAGTTCTTCGAATTAAATTAACAAAGGTTAGTTAGATGAAGAAGAGACTTGGAAATGATTTTTTCTTCTAAAATCTAATTATATTTTGAGTAATAATTACTTAAATAAATACTTTTTCCTAAATCTTATTAATTAACTTTAAAATAAAATGTTGTATAAAATTTAGTCTATTTATGATTTAATATTAAATAAAATAATAAACGTAAATTAAAAATTTATTTTTCAACCCAATATCCAAATTAACAATTTTATAATTTTAAAAATAAGCATAAAAATATTAAAATTAAAACAACTTTATTTTTTATTTCAAAGTAAAAAAAAAGTAAATTAACATAATAAATTATAAAAAATGAAATTTTAAAGTTTTTTCACCTAAATTTACTGTTAAAATAAATCAATTTGATAGATTATAAATTTAATTTTTAAAAGGATAAACTTTTGAAATATTACTTAATTGAAAATATATTTATGTTATTTAACAAATGCTTTAAAGCTTAATATTTTTAATTAAAAGTTTGTTTAAATATTTAGAAAAAGTGATTTAAAAAATATATAATTATTTTAGTTATTTTTACATATTTTTATACATTAGAATTGAACAGCTTTTAATTAAACCTAAATATTTTAATCAACAATTTATTTAATAGCTTAAAAAATATTTAGTATTTATTATTTATGTTTTTTTTAATTTAAATAAATTTAATTTGTGTTTTTATATATAAAATTTTATGACAAAAAACAAAATCCAAAATTTTAATTTATTTTATGTAAAAATAACAAAATAAAACTAATTTTTAAATAGTTATATTTTATTTTTTTTCTTTGTTATAAATTAGAATTCGTAGAGTTAAAATTCTAATTTTAAAAAAATGTTTTTTGCTAATTTATTTCAAAGTTGCATCCATAATTGATTGGGGTTTACTAATTAATTAGACTTGTTTAAACTATCTATTGAATATGAATTTTAATAAAACTAAAAAATTCATCTACCCACTACTGCAAAATAAATTAAAATAAAAAAATCATTTAATATTTTTACAACAAAATTAAAAGCATAGATCTTTGAAATAAAAATATTTTCAATAAAATATAATTTGTTGATTTAAGTAAAAGTTTTCAATTGAGAAATTTTTATAATAAGTTTATGATAGTTAAAGAAAAAGTCTGATTTGATTAGAAACTTACTTTTTTTTCAAATACTGATAAATTATAGAGTGTTAATATGCTTTAAGGATATACTGACAAAATTGCATGTAAAATATATAAGTAATTACAAATATACAAAATTTAGAGATGACTTTCAAAGTTAAAATATTTAACTTCCAAAAACTCTATTATATATACTTATTTATTCTGAAGTTTTATACAAAATTATGGGTAAAGTAAGAGTTTGTTTTACACTAGTTTAGAACTAGCTGTGGTAAGGATATAAATGAATGAAGAAGATATTAATTCAACGCCTATTTTTCAAAGCCATACAAAAAGAGCACTCGTTGGTTTATCATTAATTATTTTCGCCGCTTTCGACTTCATTATCGCTTTCAGTGAGGGAATCGCTTAAATCATCGGATTCATTCATTTCTCTTTAACTTATGAAGTCTTCAGATGTTTTAAATAATTATCTATGTTATCTGTATTCTTCTGAATTAATTAATGCATCAACAGACTTACGAGTTTCTCTCTTGACCTCATTTTCATACTCAGAGCGACTCTTTTTTGGGGCGCAGTTGTAAATAACTTTCTTTTATTAAATTTTTTTTTACAAAATGTATAAGATTAAAATGCTAATCAAGACTAAGATCAAGCTTGCTTATAGAATAAAGAGGAAAGACTATGATTTCTTTAGATATTAAAGTGAGTTTTTGGTATAATCTAAGATGTCTAAAATCTCAAAATATTAAAGTTAGAAAAATAGCACTCCTGTTAGCGCCAAGGTGATAATTGCTTACTTCATCTGTACCTTCAAATAATTAGACCTTTTATTTATTTACTACTTAATTAGCTAATCGCAAGTTGCTTTTCTGCTTGTTTGTTTGTATGATTGATTTTAGGAGCTTATGCACTAAAAGCTAACGAATAAAAATCTTTTTTATTAACTTTCTAATAATTAGGAGTACTTTGATGATTTATTTATTTTTTCTTATAAATCTTTATTTACTTATTTATTATTTACTAATACTTATATTTTTATATAATATTTTTTCTTTCATTTCGTAAGAAGAAATACAAAGTTCATTAATTTATTAATTTTATTACTATGTGTGAGATCTATTATTCATTTTCTTAAGATTCTAAAATGCTTCAATCGATGCATAGAAAGATGTAAATCTTTTCATATTCAACCTATATTGAATAATTCATATTAACAAACTAAATAAATATCTTTATTATTTAAAAATTGATTTTCAAATTTTTGCCTTAACCGGTAAAATTGTAAATTATCCCTTTCATCAAATATAATTCATATATATTAATTTATTAATTACCTACATACCACCTATTTAGTTATTTTGATTAAATATTTTATTAAACTTTTTTATTTTCACTTCTATTGCTTTATATTTAACTGAAATTTACTAAAAAAAATTAATATTTATTTCAAATTTCATTACTTGATTTTACATATTTAAATAAATTAAAAATCTTTTTATAAATTTAATGACAAAAGATTCTACTTATTAGCTAGTATTCTAGTGTAGTCTATGCAAGCGTATTCTATTTAGCTAAAACTAAATCAAAGAAAATATTAGCACTGATTATTCTGTTATAGATGGTCAATCAAAATATAAAATGTAGCTACCCTTTCACTAAAATTTATTAATTCAACAGGTTTTTAGCTAAAGCAATGCATTTTTATTATAAATAATATGTCCTTATTGTAAATAATTTGTTGCATTTATCGAACTAGTAAGTAATCAAATGTTTATTTTATAAAACAAAAATTTAATTGCTTTATCTTTTGGCTGCTAATCATAATTAGATTCAGACGATTTTGATGATACTTTTGAAACAATACTATCTGTGGAAAATTAAATTAAATTCGATTTGGAGTTAAATAAAGCAGATAATACTAGCTTAATTTTAAATCCATCTTTAGAATATATTAATTTTAGCAAAAAAATTGAAAAATTTCTTATAAAAGAAAGAAACGATTATGAAAAATTAGAAAACTCTTTGAATCACCTTGAAAATTAATCAGAATTATGTATTTAAATAACTGAAGAATTAGTAAAATAAGCTTACGATAAAAGATAAAAAAATAATTGTTCTCATATTTTAGAAAATATTTGAAATGTTTAAATTTATTTGCATAATTTTGTTATTTTTACTAAAAATCTTTTAAAAATTTTATAGTTTTTATTTAATTATTTAAAAAACTATTTATTTATCAGAAATATATTTTATTAGCTTTATTTACATTTTGGTTTGGAAAAAAGTAGGAGTAAAAGTAAAACCATTGTGGCTGGGTTAGATACTTAGCCAAAATTAATTAAAATTAAGCTTATATTTTAGGAAAAAAGATATTGATAGATTGATAGATACACGTTGTTTTAAATAATAAGTCTTTTGAATATTTATATTTATTCTATCGTTTGATTATTTGATGGTGATGTAAGTTTAATCTTATTTTGTTTTGCTGGATGATGCAATTTGTTTGGAAATTAAAAATAAAAATCAGATTAATCTATAAAATCTAAGTAATTTCATAGATCTATTTCCCTTTTATTTTAATTGATAATAATTGAATCTTTGATGTGCAAAAAAAAAAGCAAGTGAGCGAATTCACATTACTTTAATTTAGCGTGAATAAAATGATGTTTTAGAGTAAATTAAATCTTATTAAGATTAGAAACAACAAAATTTTTAATAATTTTTATAAAAAGCAAAAAAAATAGATACATAAAATAAAAAGTAATTAACTTTGGATATTAAATCTCTAGTCTAGTTAGGTTAAGTATAAAATGATGAACTAAACAATTAAGAACGCTGCCTCTAAATACAAATACGCAGGAAATAAGATCAATGTTAAGAATCCCGTCGTCGATTTAGATGGTGATGAAATGACCCGTATCATCTGGAAAATGATTAAGGATAAGCTCATTTTGCCATTCATCTCAGCCGATATTAGATATTATGATCTTTCTATAGAAAATCGTGATGCCACTAACGACTAAGTTACTTTCGATGCTGCTTACGCTATTCGCGAACACAAGGTAGGTATTAAATGTGCTACTATTACTGCAGATGAAGCTCGTGTCAAGGAATTCAACCTTAAAAAAATGTGGCCTTCTCCTAATGGTACTATTCGTAACATTTTGGATGGTACAGTATTCCGTGAGCCTATTGTATGCCAAAATATCCCTCGTTTAGTGCCAGGATGGACCAAGCCAATTATCATTGGTCGTCACTCTTTTGGTGATTAATACAAGTGTACAAATTTCAAGGTATAAGGACCTGGTAAACTTGAAATATCTTTCAAACCTTAAGATGGAGGTGAAGAAATTCGCAAAACCGTTTTTGAATTTTCAGGAAGAGGTGGTGTCGCTATGGGTATGTATAATACTATTGAAAGTATTGAATCATTTGCAAATAGTTGTTTCAAATACGCCCTCAACCGTCAATACCCATTATATTTCTCTTCAAAAAATACTATCCTTAAGCAATATGATGGTCTCTTCAAGGATATCTTCGAAGAATTATATACAACAAAGTACAAATAGCAATTTGAAAAGAGTGGTTTGTGGTATGAACATCGTCTTATAGATGATATGGTTGCTTAAGTATTAAAAGGTGATGGTGGTCTAGTTTGGGCATGCAAAAATTATGATGGTGATGTTCAAAGTGATATTGTCGCCTAAGGTTATGGGTCTTTGGGTATGATGACAAGTGAGCTTGTTAACAATGACAATGTCTATGAAGCTGAAGCTGCCCATGGAACAGTTACTAGACACTATCGTCAACACTAAAAAGGATAGGAAACTTCAACAAATTCAGTTGCAAGTATTTATGCTTGGAGCAGAGGTCTTCGTCATAGAGCCAAATTAGATAATAACTAAGATTTACTTACATTCTCTTAATGCATTGAAGATTCTGTATTAGATTGTATTTCTAATGGTAAAATGACAAAAGATCTTGCAATTTTAGTGTATGGATAAGATAACATCAAAGGCAAGTACCTTAATACAGAGGAGTTCATTGATGCAGTTGCTTACAGATTAAAGAGCTAAATCCACATCGAGCAATGAAAATAAATTATTACATAAAATACTTTTCATTCTTTAATTCAATAATTTGTATTGTAATATCAAAATATATTTTTTATACACATTATTTATTCTAAATACTTAATAAACTAACTTGCTAACTAACTAAATAAATTTATAAAAAGTTAATTTTTTTTATTTCATTTCATATTTCTTAGGTTTTCAAGATAAAAGTAACAAATTAAATTATTTGTTTAATAATCATATAGAATCAATCATTTAAATTATTTAATGATAATTAATACAATTTTAATCCTTTTTTTTAGATATTGATTTAATACTTTTAAAAAAATAATTTAATCAAATAAAAAAAAATAAAATATTTTTCCAAAATGTCTAAAAATGAAAAATGCATTAAAAAATACAATTAATAGCAAGAAATATAGAGAAAATAACTGTTTCTTATTTCAATGAATTATAAATGAACAAGGATCTATCTATCTTTATATTTTATAATTTTTTGAATTTTATAACCTTCTTTTTTAATAAATCAATATTTTATTTTCACAATATTTGATTAAACAAAAAATCATTTATACTCTAAATAGATAAACTAAATATTATTAATAGAAAAGAAAGTGTTAGTAATTTTTAAGTAAGTAATTAGATAGAGTCAGCTATGAGTATATAGTAAAGCTTATTTTATTATAGAATTTAAATAAGTTTATGGGAAATTATTCTATTGAATTTCTTTATTTTTAATAAAAAGCGAGTCATTTAGTTATAATGGAAGCCCATTCTAATTAGTGTTTAATGACACAATTGGATTCATTTAAGGAAGTAAAAATTTGGTTAAAATTCACCTATTTTTATTCACGTTGCAAATTTTTAGGAATATTAAAGTTATTTTTTGTTTTTTAATATCATTTAGGCACTCTTGTCTTATGGGATCTTGCTACAGACAAGAAAGACTACATTCAGTAATTTTGATAAAGTTGAAATAAATAACAATAAATTTAAATAAATATAAAAGTTCATAGAAAAATGGGTTTTAATCTTTTGTCGCTCATCCAAAAAAAGGTATCATTGTAGTTGCAGAGTATAGTTTGAATCCTAAAGTATTTATCTATTCTTATCCTCAAAAGAAGCTTTTGAGAACCTTAGAAAGTAAACAATTGACTTAGTATTTTCGAATTATAAACGAATTAGATTTCAAATATCAACAAGCAAAATATTTAAGTTATTTTTGAAATAAAATATTAGATGTGTCTGAATTAGAAATTATTCAAATGGATATTTCGTTCGATGGCAAAAAATTATTAGTAGTTAATGGAGTTCCTAAATTTGAAATTCAAGTTTATGATTTAGAGACTGGACAAAGACTTTAGGGAACTAACAGCGCTATACCATTAAGAAATAAGTTCATCAAAGCATAGTTTTCTCCATCTAAAGATACTACATTTTGCATTCTATATGAAAACAATTTAGTTTTGTGTGAAATATTTCCATCTTATGAAGTAGACTAAAACTCATAAGGAGTTCTTTAGAATATCAGAATAGATTAAACTAATAAAATATCTGAAAAATCTACATTCAAAAATTTCATTTGGGATGAATAGAATAACGTAAATATAAATAAAATATATAAAATAAAACTTTAATAAATTTTATAACTTACAGATTTACTTGGCAGACGAATATTATGTTAGGTATTTGAATGGCACAGATTTATCTGAAATTATGAATAAGGGATGTTAATACTTGGCTGAATACTTTGTTTTAACATAGAAGCATTTAATTATCATCCTCATAAATGGGTATATTAAAATTAAACAAATTCACTTTATCAAAAAAAAATTAATAGCAAATTTGAGTGGGTTTACAAGTACGATCCAGCCAATTTGAATGAAGATGAGATTAAGCCATTTAAATAAGAGAAAACATACTAGTTTGATGATGAAAAGCTTGTTAACATTTTATACAATCAAACTTATTCAAAGCTCTATGCAGGTACAAAGGAAGGAAGTATTATTATATTCCCTGTAGAAGGTGAAACTTTTGACATAGAAGAGGAAGAGGAGCAATAAGATAAAGAAAATGAAAATGTAAAATAAAATCTATTTTCATCTCATATTTAAAAAATTTTTAAACAATAGCATTCTGAAAGTGATGATGATAGCAGAGTTATTGAAATTGAAACAATAAAAAAGGGGCCATATCCAAGTAGCCCCATTGTCTTCATTCGTGAATTAGAAAACTAGAATGTAGTCATAACAGTTACTCAAGATAGCTAGATCTATTTTTGGGATATAGAAAGGAGTAAAAAATTGATTTTACAAAGAATTTTAAAATAAATTTATTATGTTAAATAAAGAGATTTAAATTTGTACCTTCAAACTTAACTGTACCATAGTGTGCGGTGATGTACATCCTAATACTAAAACACTTATCCTCGGTTCAAGTAGTGGAGTAATCAGAATTTTGGATATTTCTAACTTAAATGCAATTAATTTATAGAAACAAATAAAAATTCTGAAAGAAAAGGTAAAGATTCAATAAAACTATTTATTTATTTTTTTAACAAACAAAGAATGTGTTTTAATATTTGTAAAAAAAAAATTAATAATTTAAAAACGAATAGAGAAATTTAATAGATATTACTCAAATTTTCATTTTTATAACTGATAATTATATTTTTTTTAATTATTATAAAGCCTATTTCTAATTTACGCTTTAATCCTGATGGCTCTATGTTCTTTGTAAGCTCAACTGAATCTAAAAAGATTTATTTAATCAACTCAACCAAACTTAACATTATAGGATACATAGTTCTCCCTACTAAAGTCAATACTGCTTGCTGGAATACTTCTTAAAAGCTTGTTATACCAACTCATAAAAATGTTTTGTTTGTCCTTCTAAATTACTTTTTAATTAGTCTTATTGTCCCAGATGCTACTTATTAAAACAAAGATTAGTTGAAAATTGATAATGACGTTTGCCCCATTTATGCTCGTAAAATAGACCCTGATATGAACCATATTGCTGTTAACTAAGTTACAGGTGATATACTCATGACAGGAAAAGATAAAATTGTTAAAAGATACAAATAGCCTGAAGAACTATATGCTAAGATGGATACAAGAATAAAAGTAGGAGGAGCTCCCATTGAAGAATAAGATGGTCATCCACTTCCAAGTAATAAATTGATCAAAGCAAAATATAATATTTAATCATACATTTTTGGAAAATAGCTAATGCCATGATAATAAGTGACTAATTTAATCTTTTAATAACTGGAGGATAAGACGGCTCTATTTACTTGAGGAACTTGGAAAAATTATCTGAATTCTAGCAAATTAAATCTCACAACTGGAAAATTAACGGAGTTAGCACTCTCGATTTCTCAAAGAAATATAAACTTCTTTATAGCGGTGGTTATGATGGCTCTTTCTTTGTATGGAGTCTTGATAAAGTCTCCTTCTAAAATGTTTAAAAAAATTACGAAATATTGATATAAGAAGTTAATATTAAAGATCTACCTGATGAAAAAGTTATGCATTATCAAAAGGGTAATTTTTAATTTATATTCGGAGATTTTATTAATTAAAATTATTAACAAAAAAATTAACTAATTTTAATTAAATTAAGTGCTTGAAGAAGAATTGATAAAGTCAAAAAAAGAAGTAAATGAGCAGTCTAAAAAAGTTATTGAAGAAGGATTGAAAAAAATTTAAAATAAACTGTTGGAATTACTAGACCATAACAAAAACGAAGCTGAAGAGCTTGAAAAATTAGAAAGAGATGATTTCGTTATTGATATTGAAACTAAAAATAAGATTTTAGACTCTGGAAAGCAATAACGTAAACAAATTAAAGAAACAGCTAAAAGGGAGAATTTGAAATAAGAAATTATTCACTCAAAAATCAAAGAAAAGACTTGGGATTAAATGGCTGTGCAGTTAAAAGGTATAAATGGTTTAAAGAGTAAATATCTTGTATATAATTACCATATTAGAAAGAGAACTTCAGATGAGGAAAGAAAGTAAATAAATAAATCAATTGAAATATGCTTTTATTCTTATTTAAAAAAATTTTTTTTAGATTAAAGATTGTAAAGGATTTGAGAAGAATTGAAATTAGAGAACAAAAGGCTAGAAAAGAGGCAAAAGATTAAGTACTCAAAGAAATAATTCCTGTTGAAGATTTGATTAAGAAACCTGAGGAGTATATTATCAATTCAGGTCCTGGTAAGCAGAAACTTGTCTTGATAGATTACGAAAAGAAAGAAGAGGTTAAAGATGATAAAAATAAAGGAGCCGGTGCAACTCAAACTGGTCCAGCTGGATAAACAGCAGGTTAAGGATTCGGTGGACGTGCCCGTCATGGAGCTGCTCAAGTTAAGAAAGAAGAAAAGAAAGTTGAAGAGGTTCACCACGAAGAAAAAGAAAAGAAAGAAGTTGAGGAAAAAGAAGAAGTACTTGGGTTTATTTATATTGAACCATATTTAATTCTAATAAATATTTCTAGGAAAAGAAAGATGAAGACGATCTTGGAGAGTGGGACTTTTTATACGGTGCTTTTGAATTGTTTACAAATAATAGAAAAAGAAACTAAATAATTATTTTGTAGAACATCATTTTTAAGATCAAAGAAGAGTTTAATAAAGAATTTGATAAAATGATGCAATAAAGATAGGTTTAAGTTGATATGATTGCTGAAAAGAATAAAAGAATCTAAGAAATTCTACATGAATTGCACAAAGAAGAAGAAATATTTGAACCCAACAAAAATATCCTTGAAAATCCTGAAAGAGTTTTGGAAGTTGATCCTTCTGAAATTGCATTTAAGAAATTCTTAACTCGTGAGGAGAGAGAGAAAATCGAAAGAGACCGCTTAAAAGAAGAAGAAAGACAAAGAGCACTCAAACAGGATGATGCAGGAGTAAGCTACTTAAATATTTCTTTCGTGTATGCAAAGTAATTATTTTTTTTAGGTCAGGGCTTTAAAAGATATGATGGGAGGTACTCTTGAAGAAAAGAAGGAAAATCCTCTTGATGAAGGACTTGAAATGGAAGAATGGATGAACAAGCCATTAGAAGAAATGAACGAAGAAGAAAGAGTTAGATTTAAAGAGTATGAAGTGAAGAAGTAAAGACTTGAAGAAGAAAAAGAAAAGATCAGAAAGAATCTTGAAAATGAGTTGAAAAAGCTTAAAAGTGATGTTAACGAAATATGCTAAAAGTTTGACGAAAAACTTTTATTAACATTCAAAAGAAAGCTTGAATTCGACTACAGAGTTTACGAATAGGAGTTATATATTGTTAAGCTTGCTTAATAAGTTTTGAAGCAATAGAATATTATAATTCAATTAGATTAATATGATCTAACCATCAGCAAGCTAGTTGACCAAGTCAGAAAAGGCTAAGCAAATAGGGAAATTCTACATGAATTCAAGTAAGAAGTAGATCAAAATAAGAATAAATTATAAGATCAATATCAGAACTCATTGAATGTTAAGCTATCTTATGGAGTTGATCCTAACAAAATAAGAAATATTTGGGTTTATGCATTTGAAGAACAGAAGAAAGATGAAAGAAAAAGTAAATTTTCAATAAAAATAACTACAATTCCTTTACATTTAACTTAAAAATAAAGAAAAAGAAATTGAAGATAAAATCATGAATGACCCAAAATATAGGAATGAATTACAAAAGCTCGATCCTTTTATCGAACTCAATAAGAAAGGTAAATAAAATTTATCTTTGAATGAAATAAAAGTTAATTTTAATGATAATCCTAATAGAGATTAAAAAGAAACTTGATGGAATATTTGACTCATATGTTGACGATATTAGAGAAAAAATTACTAATATGCAAATGTTTGAAAAGCAAAGTAAGTCATTAAAAAAATTTAATAATAAATTAATTAATATGTTTTTTAAAGATGAGGAGCATGGAGTCAAGTTCATTAAAGACGTCTTACAATAGAGATTCCAATTCAAAAAAGAATTAGATCAAAGTGAAATTGAATTTAGAGATATTAACAATTCTATTACTAACTTTGAGAATGACCTCTTTGCACTTCGTAAAATCTATTATTTTAGCTTTATTTAGTTAATTATTAAAATTTATTCATGTATTTTTTTGTTGATTTAAAATAGAATAAAAGTTAAAAGAGCAAAAAAGCGAGCAAAGAGCTCACATTTAGGCACTTAAAAAAGGAAAATCTAATATAGAATTAATTATTAGATTTAAGCAAGGTTTTGTTGAAATACCCTCCGACAAGCCAGTTCCTAGTATAACTGATGCCATTTTAATCCCTAGAGATGAGATAGATAAAAAGAATAAAAGAATTGATTAGGAAGGTAAAAAGAAGATTAGACTCATGGAAGATATCAAAAATATTAAATTTGAAGTCGCAGAAGCTGATTATGACTTGAAGAAAAGAGAATTAAATGAATAGAAAGTAAGATGCAGCACTAGAGAAGTTTAACTTCTACGTGTCAAAAAGGAAATGCAAGTAGCCTTAACAAAAAAAGACATGAGATTGAATGAAGTATAAATTATAAAATAAAATTTGTTTTAATTTAACATTTAAAATTAAATTAACTTAGTCTGCATTGAAGAACTTGTAGGAATAAATTGAAAAAGTTAAACAAGCCACAGACAAACTAGTCAATATTTATGAAAAGAAATGTAAAAAAATTGATGAGTAAATAGAATTTATCAGAAGAGAAAATGAATAGCTTCGTGCATAGGGTGTTAGTTTAAGAGTATGTTAATTTATCAATTTTTTATAATCTAAGGGCATCTTTAAAAAAATTAGAATACTGTGCAACAAGAAGAAAAGTTCTCTGCTACAATGTTTAAGAAAAATTAGTAATAAGGAGCAGATGATAAGACAGATTTCGAGGCATACGATAAATTTAAGTAAATTTGCTTAATTTGACAACTTTTTTTAAGGAATTTTTCTAATTAAATTTTAGATAAATCATGAACAACAGATAGTTATTCACAAGAGTAAAAAGATAGACAGAAGAAATCGAATTATTGCGTGAAGAGTTAGGTAAACTAAAAGCCAGAACATTTGCTAACTTCACTGCTGTATAAAAATATTGATAAAAAGATAAATTAAATATTAGTTTTAAACTAAAAAAATGTATGTGTTTTAATTTATAATAGCAATTATATTTCAAATAATGAGATCAATAAAACATTTATTAAATTCCCTTATTTATTTCAAATGATTAAAAATAAATATTTAAGTTTTATACTTGAAAAAATATTTCTAAAATTTTACAAAAGTATTTATTAATAATATATTACTGAGGATTGGTAATAGAGTATTATCTTTGTATTTTAATAAATTATTCTAGTATGAACTTTATTATTTTGGATAAATTTTGAAAAGATATTTAAAAGTGTTCTAATTCATTATATTCATTTTATTAGCAATAATAATAGCTTTTCCTTACAGTTAGAGATAAAAATATAGTTATTAAGAGTTCCTATTTTCTAATCTCCTGATTTGTCTTTTGGAATGTCTGGTAATAATGAAAAATAGTAAATTTAACAAAGAAATCTTTAATGTTTCTTGAAATTTTTATGAATTAAGAAACTTTATTTAAAAACAAAGAGGGTTCTGTAAAATTCCATTTTTGTAATTGATAATATGATTTCACCCTACTACCAAAAATTTAAAAATATAAATTTGTAGCCTTTTAATATTTTACCTCCTGAACTAAGCTATAAAACATAATATTTAAAAAAAAGGTTTTTATTTTTTTTAAATTAATTTTTTAAATACTATTTTTCATGTAATAAAATCAATTTAGCTTTTATTAATATTCATTAATTTTATTTTTTAAAATATTTAAGCTAAAAAATTAGCTTAGCTAGTTATTTTTTAATTCTTCACTTATTTTTAGTAGATAATTCTAATATCAAATTTTCTGCTAATTTTTAAAAATGCAATTAATATAAAAATATCTAACTAGGATTATTAATATAAATAATAATTAATCATAATAAATTTGATAAAAAACAATATAAAATTATGTAGAAACAGAGTAGTCTTAAGACTAACCTTCTATTTAGAGATAAAAAGAATGTTGAAGAGAGTGATGATAGATATATATTAAATAACTACAAGCTTAAAAGGAAAAATATTACCAAGCCTGGTTAAAAATTAAATGAACTTGGATAGAATAATCTTTAGTAGAACTTATTATTAAATAGTAATTCATAAGCGTGTTAGGATAATATACTAAAAAAATAATTTACTTAACCAAATTATAGATTTAATAGCAAGTTATAGAATTAATCAGATAACAATAGTCTTTATAGTTTTAAGTAGTATACTCGTTTGCCTATATTTTAGCCATCTTAAAAGTCTAATTAATAAGCTGATTCATAATTGAATCAGAATAACAATAAGTTTTCCTAGCTAGAAACTACAAAGACAGTTTCAAAAAATATTCAAATTTAATAAATAAATGAGTTATGGATGAAAAACTATGGCATTAATCAGCAAAGAGATAAGTAAATTTTTTTTTCTTTTAATTTTTAAAAATAAAAAGCTCTTTTTATAATATAGAGAGAATATCTAAAATAAATAATAAGTAAAATCATTTCCTAGACAGAAAAATAATCTCTTTTTGAAAGAAAAACATAAAGTATTTTCATAAGGAAATAAGTTTTAAAACAAAAATAACCCTTCTAAATATTAGTAATCTTAAAAAATTAATAAATATGGTGGTACCATTAAGCAAAAAGCATTTTAAGATGAAAATTTTAATTATGAAAAATTATCTGAAAATCAATCAATTAGTGATTCAAAAAGTGATAATTATGATGACAATATTAAACAAAAAAGAAGCAGTTTTGTTGGAGGTGGATAACCTAAATATAATGATGAAAAGTAAACAAATTATTTACAACAATTAAATGATTGCTCAGAAAAGGTTGCTATAAAGCAATAAAATTAGATTTATTTAGAAGAAAAATAACAAAACGGAGAAAAATAAATGCAGGAATAATTTGATCTAATCAGAAATAGTTTTTAATAAAATAAATTTGCTTCATAAATAATTACAGAAAAATAAACACCTGTTTCAAATTTACTAGAAAACCTTGGAAATTTAAAAGAAATTTTTAATTATTTTTATTCTTACTAAAATATTCATAAGATTTCAAGAGAAGTTTTTGAAAAAGTTTTTTTGCTTAATTTAAAAAAGAAAAAAACTAATATTATTCCCATTGAAATAAAAACAGGTTCATGTGGGGTTATTGTTATTAACCACGGAGAAGTTATAAAAATAGATGTCCCTAAAGTTCTTCCTTATTTAAACAGTGTACTTGATCCTAGAAAAAAAAAGCTTAAATTTAATTGTTTATGATTAACTTTATTTTTAGAAATAGTTAATAATATATTCATATTTGTATTAAAAATTTGTAATTTTGACTTCGAATTATTAGAATTATTCATTGATTAAATTTAAAAATTAATGTTTCCAATAATTAGCTTTCAATTTACTTTAAAAGGGTCATCACAAATAAAATTTAAATTAAATATAATTTAATATTTTAATAATAAATCAAATTCAAGAATGTTGAAATAGAGATATTTAGATTATATTTAGAGATAAAGCAAAGATGAATCATTTGATGATTCTTTGAAGATTAAAAAGAAAATAATTTAGCATCCATAAAATAATAATTAAACCTAATAAAAATAGAAAACAGTTTTAAATATAAGTCAATCCCATAAAAAGTAACAGAAACATGATAAAAACCAAAACAATAACAACAATAATAACAGCAACAACAACAACAATAATAATAAAAATAACAATAATATTAATAGTAATAATAAGGATCACAATATCATTTTTCAAAAACAAAATTTACTTTAGTAATTTAGTTAAAATAAAAATGATTATAAATCAGTATTTGACAAGTATATTTTACCAAAAAATAATAACTAAAAAATTATAAAATAAAATAAAAATGAATAGAGTATAGTTGTTGTTGTTTAAGATAAAGAAGTCAAAGAAAAAACTATTGAAAAACTACAAACAGTGATAGTTTGTGAAAATTCACAGCAAAATAATTCTAAATTAGACAATTAATTAAAAACTGTGGGAAAGCAACAAAATATTATTGTATTAGATGAAATAGAATAAAAATTAGATTCATATAGCTTAAATAGGAACAAAAATTTAGATTTCTATGGAATTGATAAAGTCACTTTCGAAAATGATAAGAAAGAAAAAGTTCTTTAATCGTTGTAAGAGAGTGACAAAGCTAAAATTTATAGTTTAACTCAATACAAATAACTGATAGAATATTTTTAGTATGATAAGCTCAAACCTATACTTTGCTCTATAGCTTATCAAAAAATATTTTGTTAAAGCATCAAAACAGATTGCTATATAATCTAAGAAGAGAACAAATATGTTCAGTCAAGGTAAGCTTAACTTTCTAAAAACCTTATTACAATAAAACATAATCCAAAAGTTTTTATCAAAGTAGTTGGTTTCTTAAATAACTTTCATAGGAACGAAGACGATCCTAGAATATACCATCCCTCAGTTTAATCAAAATTATTTAATTACAACAAACACAAGTGATATTAGTTAAAAATTATTAACTTTTTTATGTATGTCATATGTAGTTTTTTATATTATGTTTTAATATCAGAAAGAAAAAAAGAATTTATTTTGTTTTATAGACTATAGAGTTAATTAATTTATTGTTCTTAAAGTAATCGAGCTCTACAACTTAAAATTAATTTACTTATAAACATTGTGTTCAGCCAAAGTAAGCTTTATTTTCTAAAAACTTTATTAAAATAAAATACAATCCAAAAGTATTTATCAAAGTATTTGGTTTCTTGAATAGCTTTCAAAGAAATGAAGATGATCCTAGAATATACCACCCCTCAGTTTAATCAAAATTATTTAATTACAATAAACATATGTGATGTTAATTAAAAATTTTTGATTTTTTATGTAATATGTAGTTTTTTATATTATGTATTAGTTTCAGAAAGAAAAAACGAATTTGTATTGTTTTATTGAATATAAAGATAATTAATTTATTGTTCTGATAGTAAACAAGCTCTACGACTTAAATTTAATTTACTTCTAAGCATTTGCATTCATAATTATTTGAAATAATTGTCAATATTTTATTGAAATAATGAGTAAATTTTTATATAAACTTTTGTATAATTTAAAAAATTCTTAAAAAATCTTTAATTTGAATAACATCAAAAAAATAATTAAATAAATATACAAATAGATTCTAGATTGATAGATAGGTAATCGTTCTGAAAAAAAGTAATTTTAAAATAAAAGGATAAAATAATTCTATTAAGAAAATGAACACTAATTAGTAGAATGTAAATTTAAGTTAAAATGAAGGTAATATGTCAGTGGATTTAGAATCTTATAATATGAGCGACTTTTAGTAGTTAAGAGAATCGATAATCTAAAACACTTAGCAGTACTTAGAATTATGGGACTTAAGTTAAAAGAATATGATTGACATTGAAAAAATAGATGATATGACAGTCAAAATAGAAAAAAAAACATAAGAAACTAGATAGCTTTGGGAAAATGCAGTTGCATCTAGAGGATCTACTTTGCCTAAAAAACTGAAGATGCAATACATAAAATATTTAATTGATGTCACTCCTCACAAAGATGAAGGATTTGCTCTCTTAAGAAAATATGAAAATGATTTATAGAATTATAGAGAAAATGAATTCAAAAACTATGACTGTAATAATAATAAAACAGGCAAAGAGAGCTCTTTTGATAATGAGAAAATGAGAAATATAAAAAGAGAGATTATCACTGTCTAAAATAATCATGAGATTCCAAGATCAGCATTTATACTGAAAGTGTTAGGATTCGTTTTCTTCATCATAATTATAGGACTGAACTCCTTAGAATGGCACATGTCTGCAGATAACTTCAAAGATCATCTAAAAAACTTAAGAAAAATTTCTTAAACAAATTAATTGTAGACAGAATCTCAAAGCTTGGTCAGCTATATCTAAGACTTAAGCTTTTTGCAATATTAATAGTATTAAATAGACTAATAAAATCTCCCTCAAAATTAAAAGGACCAATTGCTAGATAATATCTAAAAAAATAAATAGAATTACTTAATAGGCTTACAGGAATCTATCACAAACATATAAAACATCACTGACAACCTTAAAAATAATTTTACAACTAAAATAAATGATTATGAAAAAACGATGATTTAGGTGTACACAGGAGTAGATGAAAAATAAACAATCGACTCATCAGTTCAGTCAGTTAACTAGAATATCACTCTTTTAGCTAGCTAAATTCTTTCAGTTTCATAGCAAGGAGATCTATCCAAAGCATTTTCTTATTACTCAAACCAAAGTACAAATGAAGGAGAGTAATAACGTTAAAATGTTTAATATATTCTCTTGAATCTTTTGAATGACATCCCTATCCAGTAGTAGAAACTTTATCTGGAGTTTGTTGAGGACTTCTCAAACGAGACTCAAGAGGTTGCAGATACAAACACAATCATGCTGGTTTTTATCCTTTTTATTGTCTTTTAAATTGTTTTTATTTTAGCTTGGCTTATCATGAAAGTAGGTAAATAGCGTCAAAAAGCATATAAGAAGCTACTTAAAATACCTGTCGATACCTAAGCAAGACTCTATGAATAATGCAAATCACTTTTAACTATTCAACTTGGTGTAAATGAGACAGAAGTTGTTAATAAAGTTAAAAGCCACAATAAAGATGGGTATCAACATTTTGTTGAAGAAGAATCTAATGAAGATGCAGGTATTTCTAATAAAGATAATAATGATGACCTTCTTAATTCAGAAGTAGACGAAGATGAGCGTAAAAAGCATCTCTATAATGTATATAAAACAAAAGTGTTAGTATCTACAGCTATTTTAGTTTTCTTAATGATCATTTACTTTATATCAAACTTTTTGGTTCAAAAGTACTTAGCTAATGATATGCAATTGTATGTGCATGTAGACAATTCAACTTCTATTTCAGAGTCTTTTTACATGTTTAGCGATAATACATTTCATATGAATCTTTTAAACTGGACTCTTCCTGTAGTCCACTAAAATTCATATGATATTTTTAAGTTAAATGTGCTCAGTATGGAAGAAAAAGAGAAAGAAATCAGTGATTTTGATAGTCATATTAACAACAAGCCGATGCGCAAGATATTTGACAAAATTATGAAAAAAGATCCTTGTTAAGTCATTGCTGATGGAAGTACCAAAGTTTACACAGCAGAAGAGTGTGAAGAATTCGGAAACGGGGTAATTAAAAACGGACTTAGTAATGGAATGGAACTATTTATCAAAGTAGCTAGGGAAGCTCTTACATAGATTTAGGCTACTCATAACTCAACTCAAGTTGTAGTCCGTGACTAGATATTATAAGATCCTAAAATTTAAGAAGCCAGAGCCCTATAAAGAATTTACATCAAAGAAGGGTTACTTGTACTCAAAGATCAACTAAGATAATAAATGGAAAAAGAAATGAACACATTCTTAAAATGGAAATAATTCAGCTGGTATGGAGGATTTATTATAATTTTGATTACTTATCTTTAGTTGCATTTTAAGCTCATCAAAGAAATACCAATAGGAATACTAAGAGCAAGAAAATCTTTAAGCATTGTACCTGTTGATAATCTATGATATTATTAATTTATGCTTTTATATAATTTATCTATTATGTACTTTAGAATTTAAATATGTACTCTATTTAATTCATTTTTAAATAAAAAATATCTCTTTACTATTTCTATAAAGTTGAACCCTTTCTGAATCATTTAATATTAAGTAAAGGACACAAGTTAATTTTCTAATAAAATACAAATATATCATTTTAAAGAAAGTTGATTTTAAATTAAAAGATTTTATTCCATAATATATAGTCAAAAGTAGGATAAACATTTTTAAAATTACATTTAACATTATTTGATTGAAATAAAAAAAAGTTTAATAATAAAAATTGAAATAATTAAGTTTCTAAACATTTAAATATACCAAAAATTATCTTACCTAAATAAAACTCCATTGCACTTTATCAAAATTTCTGAAAATAAATTAATTTTTTAAGTTAAAACCTAAAGATAAAGCAAAGATTTTTTAAGAATACAATAACAAATATTCAATATTATATACATTAAAGAATTTATTTAGAATAATTTTTTTTTGTCAAATAAATCATAACTCTTTGTGAAATTTGATTATTTTTGAATAATTTAATATTTTTTATTTATTAACTTTCATAAGATTTAAAATACTATTAAATATTTTAATTGGGGATTATTAGTTTATTAATATAACCATAGAATTAAATATATAAAAATAAAATTATTTTTTGTATTTAATTAAAATTTTAGATAAAGAATAAATTTTGATAAGGAGAATTTAAAAGTAAATTTAATGAGAATAAAAAAATTTATTTATTTATTTATGCAAAGCAAATAAAATACTTAAATGAATTTTTAAATTAAATTTATAATATTCTGCTAAAATAAATTTCAAAGAAACAACTCAAATTATTTTCAGCCACTCCTTAAAAGTTTTATTAAAAACTGTTTACTGGTATAGGCATATTTATAGTACTGTTTCTTTTAGTTGATAATTTAATCGAATCTTCTAGGATAATATAAAATGGTATGTAGGAAAGAAAAAATTTGCTTCTAAATATAAAAGAATATCTATTAGTTCATCATCTAGTAAAGAAATAACCTCCCTTTTCTTATCTAGAATATCCGTTGTTTGTTGATTTCGAATGATAGTCATTAAATACGAATGGGAATTTTCCTACTCCACTATAACGATTGACATGGCTTTCATGCTGCTTAAGGAGATTTAAGGATTTCAACTTGTAAATACTTTCCATGAGCTGCTTATTTCCCATAAAAACCTCTCCTTCAGATACTATATTTTCTATGATTCCATTTTTAATAGTAGTTTTAGGTACTGTTTTGGTTCTTTCATCAAAATACAATTTTTCTCTCAACTTTTCCTATACTCTTTTATTTTGCATAATTGAATTAAAGGTTGTAGAATTATTATTTGTGCTTCTTCTTACACTTTCTTAAGAAGTATATATTTATCTTGAGCCATTACTATTATAAAAATTGTTTCCAGTTTTAGCATGAATATTACGCTTTTAAAGCTAATTGGTATATTCTCCACTGCCGTAAGGTTGTGGGTAAAGTAGTAATTTATTAGAGTTAGAATCCTTGGGTAGTGCATTTCTGGATTCATGTAAAGAATGCTTTGAGTGAACATGAGGGCAGTGTTCAGGGCAGTGCTCACCTTCGAGGTTATTGTAATAGCCTTAACCATTTGATTAATTGTATTGCTAGTCGAGATAAACATTTGATCTTAGCTTAGATTGAATTTTGCTCTAAGGATTGTGATGAGGTGATCTAAGTCTGCTTCCAGAATAGTTAAACTACTTATCTATATCGTTTTATATTTAGAGTCTAGCATGATGTGCATAGTGTGGAGAATAGATTTAAGAAGCTCCTGGTTGGTAGCTGGAGTAGTTATTGAGTACTGTATTTTTTGGCTATTATTGTTCCTCTTTGAATTGATGAATTCTGCTATTATTGCCTTATAGATTAGATCCATTATGCATATTGGCTGCTTCATCTAGGTCTGGAACATGCACTTAGAATTTTTCATTCTAAGAGTATGGCTATTCTGAAAATTTTACTGAATGGGAAAGTGCGCTCATTTTTATTTACTTTACTAAATATATTTATTTAATATACTTACAAGTTACCTTTTCTTTAGATTTTTATTGATTTTCTTTTGAATTGAGTTATTGGTTTTTAATTTATTTCACTGAATGGCTTCATAAAATTAATTAATTAGTCATTGAATTATTTATTACTTTAATGTCATTAAATAAAAAGAGAAAAATTACAAATTGAGCAGCCAACCTAATTAATAATTAATATGAATGTTTTTGATAGTCTAATTTATCTGTTTATAACTCAAATTTGATTGATAACTTTTAGAATTCAATATAACACATTTAATAAGCGTTTCTTAACAAAGGCAAACAATCTATTTATTGATCAATTATTAAATGATTAATAAACAAATTGATTTACTTTATTATAATTTTAGATATATTTTACAAATAAAAGCAAATAAAATAAACACTCACTAATATTTTATTTTAACAATGTCATTAATTTATTCAATTTTAATAAAATAATATCAAAATAATTTTAAAACCAAAAGTAATTAGTTAAATTAAATTTTAATTAGAATTTAATATCAATAGAGCCAACAAATAAATAATCTAAATTTATTTAATAAGAAAAGTATTATTTTTCACTAAGGATAATAACTAATTAATACCATTGCATTAAAGTATTTTATAACCAATTAAAAAATATTCCATCTTATCAATAAGCTGAGAAAATTAATTCTTCTTTCAAAATTTTAATAAATTTAGTATATAGATTAAAAATAAAATAAATAATATATCAATAAGAATAATAATTTTTTGTATTCTTCAATAATTTATCCAAAAATATAAGTTGGTTGGTTGTCTTTGATAAGATAAATAAATATAAATAAATCCCATCATTCTCAATAAGGATGAAGAGCATTCAATTCTCTAAGCTTTGTTTTTAGTTGAGAGATATTTCCATCAAGTAGTTGTATTTCTTCATTTATATCGTTTTTACGTCTAATGTTTTGAGCATTTTTTAATTTGGCTTCTTCTAGTCTTTGTAATTCATTTTTAAGCTTTATTTTAAAAATCAATTAATTAATTAACATTTTAAAATATTTAATATTGATTCTTTTTATATTTACCTTATCTTTTTCAATGTTAAGCATCATCAAGTTGTTCTCAATATTTTTAATTTGCTGTTATGGATCTACAGATCCTTTAGGTTAGTGATTTTGTTCAAAACTTTGATTATTCTTTTTGTTTTATGGAGGAGAATTTCTAAATTTATCGTTGATGTAATTGTTGTATAACTAAGAATATTCATTATTTACATTTCTTTCATAATTCTAACCTCTACCTTATTGTTAATTTTACTGAGGTTAATTTTAGTTCATATTTTATTACATACGATACTGCTAATTCACATATTCTTAATCTTTGTCTAGCTATTATTTTGCATTTTTATACATCTTATCCAATTGCTCATAGTTTTAGTTTTATTGACCAGCACCAGATGCATTGAAATTTAATTATCTTTAAACTTAATCATTCATTTGCCCTTATTGCTAATAATTTTGATTATTTTAATTCCTTTCAGTTTTTTAGTTCTATTCAGGTACTTCCCAAGCCAAAAAATTTGATGGTGTTATTGTGTTTCTGTTTTTAAGCTGCTAGAAAATCATGTTATTTTCAGCTGATATTTGTTTTGCATCAATATATGCTTGTTGGTTGTTTTGCTTTTACATTTATTTCCTTTTATTATTTTATGGGCTTTCCTAAACATTTTCTGAACCTATGTTGTAAGTTGTTTGCATTTAATTTTAGACATTTATTTTCCCTCTTGAGTCATTCATCAATAAACTTTTATTTTAAGGTGAGTTTTATGAATAAAGCCTCTCATTTGAATTTCCAGCACGTCTACCATAGGTTTATTCTTAAGTGTAGGAATTATTCATTTATACTTTACTATTGTTGAGTTGCTAATTTTTTTTGTTTTACTCTTATTAATTTAAAGTTTTAAATGTTCTAGATATATCTTCACTGCTTTTTCCTCCATAAGGGATAGGTTAAATAGCAACTGGTTAGTTAATTTCTTATTTATTCTAATAAAAAAATAATGTTTTCAAAGAGTATATTAGGTTTCATTTAAAAATTACCATCAACTAAGTCTCAGCTCTTTGCAGTAAGCCTTTAAGCTGGTAGATCTCTTAATAGCTGCTTTCTAACTGCTGATGAAGCTGTGTTTCCCTTTATGACTTTTCAATTAACATATGTTTGGCACTATAAATATCTTATTTTTATTATTCTATAAAGAAGTTCATATCTTTTATCTAAACTTTTAAATCATCAACTTCACTAAATAGTCTTTTATTTTCATTAATAATATTCTATTATTAAGTTTATAAGTCCATGAATTATTTGTTATTTGACTAGCTGCCTTACAAATCTCTTACCAACTAATCTTTATCATCTCTCAGTTAACTTATTATATTGTCTTATTAAATTCTATTTTTTTTAAAGTTAGTTTTATATTTAATAAACATTCAATCAATAATCTAATAAACTGTTAAATAAAACTTAACTATTTTTATAAAAAACTAAAATCTAAATAACAAATTTCTGAAATTATTTTTATAGCTTTGCATAAAGCTATAGAATTATTTGCTATTTAATGTATCAATTTTTATATTATTTGAAACTATTTTATTAAGTTTCAATCTATTTTTTGTCATAAAAATTTCTTAATTTTTTGATGAAGCATAAATACTAATTTTCCTAAAAGCAAAAGATTAGATTTTTTTCAGAATTAAGTTTTAACATAATTTAATAAATAATTTTTATCATTTCATAGAACGGAATAAATAAAAATTACTGTTGCTGAGTATATTTTTGCTTTTAAGCTTCTAATTAATTTTTTGCATACTAAAGTTCGTCCTCTTTTCTCATTATTTCTCTCTTTGATTCTCTATAATTTATTTATTTATTTAATTATTTATTTAATAAAGGTAAAGACTCCCAAATATATATATTTTTACTTCAACTAATCTTTCGTATCTTCAAGTAAGCTGTTGAGATCTCTATTGTCTTCCTCTAATTTAGTGAGTTTAAGCTATTCGTAATTTATTTTTTACTTTAACCTTTCGTTTTCTTGCTTTAAAGTATCTTCTCTTGTTTGAATTTCATAAAGCTTTTGTTTAATTATATTAAAAGTATATTTAACTTATGCTTATTTTTATTCATTTATTTACTCTATCTTTGAGATTTGAAATTGTATCTTCATAATTTAAAATTGCCTATTTATTCAATTCCTTGTCTTTATAGGCTTACTACTTAAAGTCATCAAAATTCTAAGTGATACGTGAGATTTAAGATTCCAAATCTCCACATCTTTATTAAAGATTATATATTATTTCATCTTGATACTATGGATGTCTATATTGGTGAGGAGGAAAGCTTTACTGTGGGGGTGGGTAATTCATAGGTTATCTATAATTGACTTATCTTCCTTTGTTACTACCGCTATTTGTTCTTCCTCCACTACCCGTATTTCTTTAGTACTAATTATTGTATTAATCATAATCTCCGTCGTACCATCTGTTTTCTCTAGCTTAAGTAGGTTGGCTTTAATATTAGTTAAGTCCTTACTGGCTTTGTGATGTTTTCATTCTTTAGTTAGAAAAATAACCGTCATTGTCATATGGAGGAAATACTCTACTTCCTTGATAGCTGCTATAATAATTATTTGCAGGCACTAACTGTGAATGACCTATTAGCTCTTCTTCTTCTTAGCTATATTATTATTCCTTTATAGGAAATCTTCTGTTATAATTATCTATTTTAACTGGCTAGCCTTTACCAGGAGATTGGCTATTTTGTCTTCTATTTTACTAAGAAAATTCTTAAGATCTTTAAAATTCTTGAGAGTGACTGAAATCTCCTCCTCCACCACGAGAAGAGTTATTTCTTTAGGGAGGAGATTTACTCTTTCCTAGTTATTAATGAGGAGAGCCATATGAAAAATTTTAGTCTTGCTGATAAAAATCATTTTGACCATAAGGAGATTAACGATTTTGATCTCTTTATTTATATGGAGGTGGATATTGTTAGTATTAATTGTTGTAATGATGATCATCATAATACTAATTATCATCATCATACATTTACTAATCATGATAAAGCTACTTTTGTTTCTTTCCACTCTCCTCTGATAATACTCTTTGATTATGACCTAAATTTTTTTTGCTTCCCATGCGCTGAGGTGTTTAATTAAGATGACTGCTTTCCTCAGATATAGTATTCATTCTTAAATATGAATGAGGAGCTTCTTGACTCTTGGCACGTCCTTCTTTTATTCTATTTTATCCTTAATTTTTCTCATTATAAGGTCCTTTTATAAACTTCTTAAAAACCTATTTCTTTTTAATTTCGTCATAGTCAAGACGCTACACTATTTCGGATGCTTTTTAAATGATTGTTTAATTAGTATGATATTTAAAGAAAATAAAAATTAGAATAATTAAATATGTAATTTAATAAAAATGAAAATGATGGAATACTTATGTCAGTCATGTACTCAGATATCGTATCTATAATATTGAATGCTTTAATAAAATTATAATCCTTATTTAAAGTGCTTTAGCTTATTACTTAAAAGTTATAAAACGATCTAATAAGTTATGAACTATTGTTGTAATTTTTAATAATTGATTGACAATTTTATGTTTTATGGGTATATATATGACTGCTTGTTTGTAAATCAAAAGATAATTAAATTTTTATTATTTTTGCTTAGCTAAGTAAATAAAATGAAAAAATAAAAGCTGCAAAAGTATTTTGTTTAAACAAATAAATTAATAATTGAATTCTATAAAGAGCTATTTTGGTTGATTAATATTAAGCATTAGTTTCTTAAATAATTTTTATTATGCAGTAATAATTATTATATTGAATTTAAATTTTTTGAATAGTTTCTTTTAATTTTTTTAATTGCAATGCAAGTCATCAAACAAATAATCACTAAAAAGATATTTGCAGTAAATTTGAATTTTTTAGAACAATATTTATTTTACCTATTATTTAATTACTTGAAATCGCTAATTTGCTTTCATATATTTTTTATTTTTAAGTGGGTTGGTTTAAGCAGCAACCAAAACGTGTTTTATAATTACAATTTTCAATTCTTACAAAAATATTTTTAATTTTTTATTAAGTATTTGCAAAAGCGTAGAAGTAATCAATCAGTATCAGTAGTAAAATTTAAAAAAAAATAGGACTATATGTATGTATGTATGTATTTAATTTCATAGCTAATAATATTAATTGATAAAAGAATATTTTTTTTTACCTATCTATCAACTCCCACTAATTTCTAATTTAAATTAGAGTGGTGGTTAAATATTATATATTTATTAACTAAGGAGTTGAAAAAAATTGAGTCTAATCCTTTATTTAAAATTTACGAATTTATAAAAAATATCTTAAATAATTGTAGGCTGAAACAAAAAAATAAATATTTAGATTATTAATTAAAAGCAAAATAAAGGAATAAAAGATAAATTAATACATATATCTACACAGTTTTACATAAATTTATAATAATTAATTTCAATAAATACTTTATTTAATATTCTACGATAGCGCAGAGTAAGAGATATAAATAATAACAATGAAATCTAAGTCTACATAAATTTCTTCTTCTGAAGCAAATTCAAAGAAGTAGTAAATATAAAAGCAAAATCTTAAGAATGTAGAGACTGAATGCGATCCCTTAGCATAGGCAAAATCTACTTTCCAACAATTGCTCGATATTCACTCTCACAGAAATTTTCGTAAATCTCTGTTCGTTCTAATTTCAATCCACTTGCTGACTTTCTTCACACCTTTCACTCAATTCGTACTCGATCTCCCTACTAACATATAAATGATTTTTCAAGAGACATTTGAAATATGGCCTTTCCCTACCTATTCAGTTACAAACGAAAACCAGGTTCATATGATTAATCTAGTTTTCAAGGGTTTGGAAATTAGTGTAATGTTACTTTATACTATTGACTTACTACCTAAGATCTTCATTTGGAAGAAACCCCTCATATGGAAAATATTAAATGTTCTAGTTGTTACACTTATGGTTGTATAAGTACCCTTAACCATGCGTTAGTATTAGCTCCATGCATTTTCAACTGAACACCTCAAAATTAGAATTTGCTCTATAGGTCTTTCATTCTTACTCCTTTGCGAAATTTTATCTATAAGAGAGTAAAAGTCTATGAAATCTAAAAGTATAGCATTTTTAAAATTTATTAGTATTTTTTAAAAGCTGCTAACATTCATGAGATTCATATATGATATAATTTTGAATAATTATTTTAAACATTTTTTAGGTTAACTACTAAATAGTCTTCACTTTTCCAAAATTTGATACAGTGGTTTATAAAACAAACTAAAAAGATATCAAATGCGCACTAAGATTACAAGAAAGCAATAAATAAACATTAGTTTGTACTTTTTATATTAGCAAGCAAAATCAGTTATAATATTAAAAATTTTTTATTCAGAATTATAACTGCAAAGGAAACTTAAAAAGAAATATGTAAAAAATATCATTTTGAAGTGTTTTTTTTTTGATAGCAGCTTCTTAAAATAATTTAAATAAATTTTTACTGCAAAATTATTATTTTAAGTATTTTCAACCAATGAAATAAAGCTAATGCGTATTTCCCTTTTAAATAAAACAAAAATTTCTGTGCTTAAAACTGTAAGAAAATACAAAAGTTATTAAATAAAGCAAACGCAATAAATTTCAATTAATATTATTAATAAAAGCGTGAATTTACAATTTTAAAAAAAATTTAAATTAAATAATATTGATGGGAAAGTTGTTTTTGGCGAGGTGAAGAAATTTAAGTGATTTAACAATTCTTAGATTTGTTTTATTCAAATTTTTTCTAAATCATTCAAAGACTAATTATAATTTTATCTCTAAACATAGAAATTTAGGAAACAATCTAAAAGATTAAGTAAAGCTAAAACGTCACTGCAGTTAGCTAGAATTAAAAGAACGATAAGGTTTCATCATCTTACAAAGTATATACTTGGCCTGAAATTATCAAGCACGATAGAAGAGAAGATTGCTGGGTTGTTATTGATGGTAAAGTTTATGATGTCACTTCACTTCTTCCTCATCATCCTGGGTACTTATTTATTTATTTACTTGCTTAAAGTTAATTAATTCTTCTAGAACTTAATTTAAAATAATCACACATATTGCTTACTATTTTCAAAAATTTTCAGAATGTAAAAATTAAAAACATTCTGCAATTAATTCTGAGGAGTTACTTTTCACCAAAATACATAATAAGGAAAATATATACTAATAATGTTTTTTATTTATTTTAAGTGGTGATATGATTTTAGATGGAGCTGGTGGAGAATGCACTTTCATGTGGTAATCTTATCACCCTAGCTGGATGATTGAAAAAAATGTTTAAGAGAAATATTTAATTGGTGAAGTAAAAGACTATGAAAGCTTTTACTAATACTCAGATAACTTCTATATTAATTTGAAGAAAAAAATTGAGGAAAAGGTTCCTCGCTCTAAACGTTAGAATGATTGGAAATTATTCACAAAGGCTGCTTTTATTCTGACTATGTACTTCTATTCAATTTATTTATACTTTACTCGCTGCGACTTGATCAGTACTTTAATGTTTGGTTTCTTTGCTGCATAGGTAGGAGTCAATATTATGCACGATGGAAATCATGCTGCCTTCTCAAGCAATAAATATATTACTTTACTTGCAGGATATACTCTTGACCTAGTTTTTTCATCTTCTGTTATTTATCGTCGTTCCCATAATTATGGCCATCACGGTTGTGTAAATCACTATGAATTAGATAGAGCTTTTGATACTACTTTCCCACTATTGCGTTTACATCGCATGTAAGAAAGAGCTTCTTTCCATAAATATCAAAAATACTATGTTTGGTTAGTATACGGACTTGCTAACTTTGGTGATTTATTTGGTACTTTCGATGAAATGTATTGGATGTCCAACTACCCTACTCGTCAAGGTCACTGTCCAAAGAAGCAAATCATTTTATAATCTATTGTTAAAATAATTTGGTACATGTCAACTATAGTCTTCACTTCTTTCAAATTCGGATATCTCCATGCTTTCCCCTATTGGTTTTTATACATGGTTGCACAAAGGTAATATTCAATAAACAAAAAATAAACTTTATATTGAATTAAAATTATAAAAAAAGTTATGGATACACATTTTTCTTTGCAGTTAATCACTGGACAGATGAATCTGCTTTTATTGATAATAACAGCATTAACAGTACTAATTGGGGTATTTTACAAATTGAAAATTCTTCAAATTTCGCCTTAGACAGCCCTTTTTGGACTCACCTTAGTGGAGGTCTTAACTTTTAGGTAATTTTCTACAAAACTAGTAAAAACACATAATAATAAATTTTATTTCAAAAGATCGAGCATCACTTAGTTCCCGGTTATAGCCACACAAGACTCCCTGAAATTAGCTAAATAGTTTAAGATTATTGCAAAGAGCATAAAGTCAGGTATACTAAATTTTTTTTAGAAAAGCTCATCAAAATTAACAAATTTTATAACTAACAAAAAAGATATTTCAGCTACAAAACTTTTTGGGATGCACTTGTTGGACATTACAATCTTTTAAAATAGTTAGGAGAAGAAGATTGATCGTTAATCTATTTAAATGGAAAATATGGAATAAAAAAAATAAATTTACTATTATATTACTAAATTTAAAACAAATACAAAATTAACTTCTTCAAGTAGTAATTCACTCTAAAAAACTATTTATACTTTTATAGATTTGTTCAGTTTAAATTATTAATTTTACAATCTTCGTTAAAATCGTCATTTATTTGCTCTATTCAATTAAAATATGCATGTATGTTTATTATAAATAAGTATCAAGAAAATACTAAGATTTTAGTATTAATTGATATTTTCTGTTTTATTGTGCCAACAATATTTATCTTTAGTTACAAATATTTTATCTTGAAACAGTTGATAAAGTTATTGTTTTATTGTTTAAAAATTTAGTTCTTATTTGATTTATTTAAAAATGATGATAAATATTTACTAGATAAAAATTATTTTGCTTGATCATAAAAAAAAATTTATTAATTTTTAATTTAAAAATTACTTCAAAATTTATTAAATATAATTTAAAAAAAGATTTGTTTTTAATCAAGCAAATTTTAATCAATCAAAATTTAATAATTCAAATTTTGCGCTGACATTAAAGTTTATAAAAATCAATATTTTAAATAGCAAGAGTTAGAATAAAAAGACTATAAAATATAATATGGATTAAATTTTAGAGTAAAGTTCTGAAGCTGAATATAATCAAGATCCTTAATCAAATAGGACATCTTAATTCAACGCTTTATCAAAAAGGTCTAAAGATGGTAGCTTCGTTAACCTTGAAAATAAGAAAGATTTTGATTTAAATCTATAAAAATAAAAATGGGAAAGTTAACTTTAAAATTAAATAAAAATAAATTGTAAATTTTCTGATGAAGACGATTTCGATTCCAGCGATAATAGGCATAAAGAATTTAACGTCAGTGATGATTCCTTGGATTTTGAGTATTAATATTCTAAGAAAGATAATTATAAAAACTTTAAATTTCAAAATGAAAAAAGCCAATAAAAAATGCTTAACTCTTCTAGCGATTTGGATGGTTTATCAGAAGATGTCCAGTAACCGATTAAAAAAAGATCTTTTAAACAAGAATAAATTCAAATAGAAAGTTAAAATTTAAGTTTGTCTTATGATAGTGACGATTAAACTTAAAAACATAAAGAAGATAAGAGTTAAAAAAATGAATATTTAATTTCAAAAGATAACAAATACGAAAAAAAATTACATCAAATCTAGTAAGAAATTATAAATGCATAAGCACACACATAATAAGAAATAATTCATTCTTAAGCCTAAAATTAATTTTTTGATTAAAATGTTTCTGATAATGAATTTGAAGATTCTGCTCAAGACCTTAAAAAAGATACTTTCTATCGCATCAGAGATAATCTTATTTAATAGCTTGATCAAGAAAGAGAAAAAAATAGACTTATGGAGTAAAAAATAATAAGCAGAGATAAATCGTTTTTTGAGATTAAATCTTAGTTTAGAGAACTGCTGCTAAATTATGAGAGTAAATAGAAAGAATGTGAAATTCTTTAAAAAAATTAGAATTAATAGAATACTCAAAATTTAAATTTATCACACCAGTCTACGTCTAGCTTAAAAACAAATAAAAAAAATAGTTTTCCTATAACTGAGAGATCAAATCATGAAAATATTAATTCTATTGAAAAAAGGTACAATCAACTTCTTTCTAAATATAAAAATGATTCAGAGCTTGATGATTCGAATTCAGAAAATTATGATAATTTAAAAAATGTCTAAGGTGAGATGACTCAAAAAAAATCATCTGATAAATATTAATAGAATTTTAGTGAAAATAGATAGAGAAAGGACAGTCAATAGAATGTTGATACACAAGAAAGTAGACTAAATGCTGAAAATTAGCTTCTTGAAATGAAGGTCTAACGTTAGAGAGATGAAATAGCTAGATTAACTAAGTAGCTAGATGACGAAAAATATAAGTTACTAAAAATGACTTAAAAGATTGCTGAACTTGAGAAATAAGTATAAAATGCATCTCAATAGAGAGATGAAAAAGAAAAAACTAATTTATTGTAATTGCAGCAAAATAATACACTTTTATTGAAGTAGATAGAAGAATAAACTGAGAGCCAAAAGTTGCTGTAACTTGAGATGAAAGAAATTAAGGAACTTTTAAAAAAGAAAGATTAAAAAATTAATGAATTATAAAGTGACGATAAAGACAACTAATCTCTATTAGCTAAGGCAGAAAAGTTATTGAAATAGTATGAAAATTTAAAGGAAGAATACTGTTTAAAATGCTAAGAGTTAGAGCAAGTAATTCAAGAAAACCAGATATTAAAGGAATAAAAGTAAGATCATAAGCTAAAGGATTTTATTGATTAGCAAGATAAATTAATATAAAGATTGAATGCAGAATTAGAAAATTAGAAATAAGATTATGAAATATAAATTGATTAAGCAACTAGAAATGTTCTGGATTTAATACAAAGACTCTTTGGTGAAAAGGGAGACTTCTTTTGTTTGCCAGAAAATTCATGTTTATGGATCAGCCAAATATTTGGTAAAGAAGATGGTTAAAATACTTAAGTGAATCAACATACTTAAGATAAAAGTGAATTCTAAGAATAGATAAATTTGCAAACAATATTGAAAGAAGTTGAATAAATGCAAAAGGATTACTTTAGGTATAAAGATTTTGCTAAAGTATTTAAAGATATGATTAAAAGTATTGCCAAAGACGAGCTTAATTAACAACCTACTTTAAAGGATTGCTGGAAATATTTTAAGTGGCTGTACAATTAATACATTAAACTAAAATTGGAAGACTAAATGAATTAAAGTACAACTAATATTTTACTAAAAATGCTCAAACTTTAAAATGAACATGAAATAATTCTTGCAGTGTAAAATTTAATCACTCAAAATGATAGATTACAGCATATGCAGTAACTAATAATTTCTTAAAATTCTAATTAACTCTAACAAAATAATTAACATATTTCAAATTTTAACTGCTCAAATCTAACAAAGCAAGAAATTAGTAATAGTAATCAAATGTAAAACGAATAAAATTAATTTAGAGTTTTTAATTATGGTAAAGAAAATAAATCTTAATGTCAATAAAAAATTATTGAAAATTAAAAAAGATCAAAGAGCCCAGCAGCAACTAATCTATAGAACGCATATAAAAGAAATATAAGCAGCACAAGCTTTCAAAATTAAGCCCAAAATAATCATAATAAAATTGACAGTTAAAAATAATAGTAAAAATCAAATAGTAACAAATTTATCCCATAAGAACAAAAGTAATTATTGAATAGAACCCAAAATAATGACATAGGCTAGAACTATTATTAATCTTTAAACACTCAATTTGATACATAATCTTCTGTTGGCTAAAAATATTATTAAGGTGAAACTAATACAGAAGAATCTTATAATTAATTTTAAAATAGATTTTAAAGGGGAAATTATTCAAATAACAGAAGCTTGCCAAGGCTCTCTATCAATTAATTTGATTGAAATTTTTTGAAATAATGACTTAATCATTTTACAATAAATTTATTCGCATTAAATTTTAAATTTATAAATTTATCTAAATTTCAAAAGAAATTTAGGCGGAAGTTCTAAAAAAATATTTAGAAATACGAAATTTAAGAAATTTGATCATTTATATGAATGAATTAATGAATGAAACAATTATAAATTATACTTATATTATTTATTCATCAACCAAACCAATACATAAAAAATATAATATATAAAAATATGTACAAGTAAATATGATCTGGCATGAGTAAACGATTTGTTTGTTTGTTTATTTGGTGTTATTATTTTAGTAATATTTTTTTGTCAACCTTCGTTATAGTGTGTATATTTTAAGTAAAAATTATATTTATTTCTAAAATATTTTCTTTCATTTTTTCAAATTATCATTAATAACTTTTTAACTATCATTCTATTATATAATCCTTTAAAATTTTCCATTTATTTTAGCTCAATACTTTTCCTATAAGCGATTGTCTTCCCAATTACCTGTAACGGCTGGTCCTTTATTGCAGTAAAAGGTTCCCTTTCCACAGATACGACCTTTTTTGAAATTTCCTACTAGTTTTTCTCCATTTGTAAGCATCAAAGTACCAAAGCCGTCTAATTTACCTTCGTAAAATTCACCTTCATATGATTCCCAGTATTGACTCAAAGCAATATCAAAATCGCTAAATTCATATTCTTCAAAGAGATTTTCTGCCAAGGGATTGAAGAATTTACCTTACCCATGATAGGTATCATTTTACCAATCACCTTAATAAATAACTTAGAAATCACTGCTTAGCAAAGTACCATACCCATGTCTTTAATTATTGAGGATTTCTCCATCATACCTGGATCCATCAGAATATCTTAAAATACCTTGGCGGGGTTTAGAGGCAGAAGTTGGTTGCAAGCTTAACCTCTTAGCTTCACTTTATTGTTTATCTTATTTGTTTTGATTTTGATCTACAGCCTCAGATTCACTCTTTTTTAAGGTAGTGGAAGCATATTCTAATTAAGAAGGTGCTTTAGGTTGGCTAGAGAGAGTTTACTACTCATTTTCCTTTGATGATGATACCTTTGATAGATAAGATGCTTTTTATGGATTTGAGTTTGGTGTCGAAGATAATAGAGATGTGTTATATGCTTAAGTGACAGAATACACACTTGAAGAAATACTATTCTCCTGTGTATTATATGGCTTAGTTGAAGTGATAGTTTTATTTGCACTAGATGCTGATGATATGAAGCGATTTTCATCAGTTACTGAATTTGTAAGACCAACTTATTTTGTAGATGAAGAGACATATGTTGTTTAACTTGATAAAGGTACTTACTTTTCGGTATTTTGGTTATTTCCAGATGAGGTTTAAGCCAAGTAAGAGGGAACAGAAATTTAAGATGAATTAGTTGAAGAAACCACTGTTGAAGTGGAGTTATTTGTTAAAGACTATGATGGGGTCTTTTCTGATGAAGATGTATTTTAAAGATAAGGTGAAGTAGCTTATTTTGAAGAATAAATAGTTTCAGTTGGTGTATGAATATTGTTGATAATTTTATTTGTTTGGTTTGTAAGGGGGTTTTCAAAGGCATCACTAAATTTTTACAAATTTTAAGATGCAGATATATTAGTATCTTGACCTACCAAAGCAGTGCTGGGAGTAGTATTTGCAGACTTTTAGGGGCTTCCAGTAAAACTAGAAGTTCTCTTTAAACTCGATTTTATTGGGCTTTTACTTCTGCTTGGGTTACGGATCATTTTTGGACCTGTTGGAGTTGTTGTTCCATTTATGATTGTGCTGTTTTCTAAAGCATTTTTATATTGCTAACCTTCTCTTCCTATACGAAGACAATCAGAAATTATTCTCTCACTACGGAAAATCGCTTAATCAAATCTCTTACTCAAATCATCTTCATAAATATTGTTATGACCAAAGGTAGCTGTTGGGGTTCTCTCTCTGCTATCTTCCACTTCATCTGCAGGCCTTAATCTAGTAGACTCATTTAAGCGCTTTTCAATTTACTCAATATCTGTGTAAGTGTTACGAGCTAAATTAAAAGTAACACGCTTACTTGGAGATAAAGAATCAGATCTGTTAAGTTACTCATTTGAAGGTTAGTTATTTTGCTAGTAGAAATTTTCAATATTCTAAGTATTTATTAGGGGATAGGCACTGCTTCCTGTATAGCTTATGCTTCTTTCTCCAGCAGTTTATCCATTTGTACCAATATTTAGATTGTTATTCAAAGCAACTTTATTGTTTGCTGATAGTGATGTATATACTGATGAAAATGTTGTAGAGTTATTTTAATTATTACCTAGATTTGTGACGTTTCCACTAGTTAATGAAGACTAATTAGATGATGTTGATTAATTTGATTAGGCTCCTATTGAAAGAGTTAAACCCTAGGCTATAGAAGGAACTGTATAATTTTGACCTGAAAACATACTGATTGATCTTCCATGATGATGGGGAACTTATGTTGAGTTAGAAGTAGAGGTACCATTCACTTGACTGGATGTTAAATTTGAAGTAAAACTAGAAACATAAGGAGAACGAAGTGCTTAACTGTTATTAAATTGATTAGTGTTTTATGAGGAAAGATAAGAAGTTCCAATTGAAGGGCGAGATAAAGGATCTGTTCCATTAGTAGTAGTATTGTTTTTTTCTGCTGAATATGTAAAATTAGTTGATAAACCACCGTTAGTCTAGTAAGAAGGAACCTAATATTTTGTTGCACTAGATTGATTTGGAGATGTGCTTAAATTTGCATTGTTTGTTCCGTATCTACTAGGATGCTATATAATCATAGGAGAAGCTGTTCTTTGTACTGTGCGACCTGTTGATGTTGAATACTAAATTTACTAGTACAATGGTTAATTAGAAATTTGGCCTTATGCTGTTGATATATTTTCTTTAGCAACAGGCTAGTAGTTAAAGCTAGATGTTTATGAAATTGCTCCTTTTTAAAATTAGAATAAGATTAATGATAATTTTTCATAGTGAATCAATTAAATAATTTTACCATTTTTTTATGTTGTCAAAGAAATTCCTTATTACAAGCCATATCCCTTGTAATCAGAGTAGAGGTAATTGACACGATTTGCCATTAATAAAAAATTCTATAAACTAATGTATAATTAATTGTGATATCTTTTTTTGATTGCTGGTTTATGTATTCACTAAAAGGTTTGTCTTCCTCTTGATTTGCTAAATAGATTTGTGCTATTGTTGGTTGACTTATCAGCTTAATTTTGTGTTTGATAAATAAGACTTTATTAATAATTTTTGTTATTAAATTTTTAGAAATAATAATTTATATTTTTTTTTCCCTCTTTCTTAAATAGTGTTATTGAATGAGTAACGAATGGTATTTTGTATACAATTTTTGGATTCCTATGTAAAAAAATCAAATTTTAGAATGGCTATTAACAAAAATTTTTACTGGTAGTCATTGATTACATTTGATAATATGATCAATTATGATATTGATTATATGATTTGCTGGTTTTAGGCTAACAAAATTGAAAATTGATAGTAACTATTTCTTTCTAAGAATAAAGCTTTCAAATAGAGTACCCAATTAATTGTATGGATGAAGATTATAACAAATAAACAAATATTTTTTTTCTCTATTTTTCTATCTACATAATTATAATTAAATAAATAAATATATTATAAAAGCAACCTAATTTTATTTTCTAATTTTGAGCAATTTCATTAATCTTAAAGATTTTGATTTAATTAATAAAAATTATTATTAAAATTTTAACAATATTTATTTATTAAATTTAATTTCCAAAACAATAATTTTTTATAAATTTATAAGAAAGCCAATAAATATAAAATGTTTTACAGCTTCAATAAAAAAAATAAATAGTAAACGAGATTAGTAAATAATTTAACCCCTTTTTAATTTTATTTAATTAATAACTATTATGTTAAATAGTTTGCTTTAATTAAAAATGAGAGAATTAATTTCAAAATATTACTTCATATTATTTAATAATTTTAACATTTAATAAGAAAAATTCACAGATAAATTCATTTTTATATTCACTATTGAGTATTTTGAATGATAAATTAAATTTTAATTTACGAAATTTCTCAAAGTTTAAAAATAAAATTTAACATTAAATAAGAATAAATAGTGATAAATATTAAGCTCTAAATCGCACTATCTCAAAATTTAATAATTAATTTACATTTGACTGAAAAGAGATGCTAGCACTGAAACCAAATAACATATAAAATAATTAATTTTTATAATCTTTAATCAATTATGATTTTAATTAAAATTTACTTCAATTTGCTTATTTGATAAAAATTAAAAAACATGTTTTAATATTATTTTAATTAGAAAGATAATTGTAATCATTTTTTTTAATTATATTTGTTTGATGTGTATCCAGCTTGCAATCGATTTTAATAATTAAAATATTATGAAAAAGATTAAATCTATATTCATTATTAGTTATTATTGTGTATAAAAATATTTTGCTATTTTCAACACAAAAAAGTTTTTAAAAAATACAAATTATCAAAACGTAAATGACTCAATAGGATTAGTTAATGAACTAAGGATTCAAAAAATAAAACAAGCAAACAAAAATTTATAGTAATTATTATTTGGGAATAATTTTTATGTTTAATTGTTGTTTACTAAATATTATATCTACGCGATTAAATTAAATAGTTTGAGAAATAAAGAAAAAAATTAATTAATTAATTAATTTTCACTTTTCAACTATAAAAAATCCTATATAGAGATAAAAACCAAATAAATAGATTGTTTGTTTAATATTAAAGTTGACTGGTATATAATTGGAAAAAGCTTTTGAGACAAGTAGAAGATTAAAAAAATAAAAATAAAGTTAGTTTTGCTTATGAAAGAATAAGGAGAAAATTCTGATCTGAATCATTTACCAAGAAACCATGATTCAATAAATAATTTTATAAATTATAGTTTAAACAAAAGTGAAGCCATTAAAGAATAAGAGTTAGCTATGAGCAAATGGAAAGGGTCTAGTAAATTAAAGGGAGCAATTTTTTATTTTATAGGAGGTAAATATTAAGTTTAGAAAAACTTATTTATTATATAAAATAGTTAAAAAGCTTAACTAGCATAAAATATTTTGTAAAATTATCTAAAAAATTTTGAATAATTAGGGTTATACTTATTAATTGCAGGGATTGTTTTTGAAGTAAAAAATAATGATATAACTGAGATAAAAACAGATTATTATTCTATGCCAGATTGCTCTACTATTAAAACACCATGCTGCTTTAATGTTAACGTGCCAAATCTTATACCAGGACCAGTTTACTTATTTTTAGAAATGAAAAATTATAATTAAAATACTGATACATACTTTAAAAAATATGATGCTTCATAATTATATTCTAATATTAATGGGGAGGATTCAGGAGATTGTAATCCATTTACCACAAATTCAGAAGTACTTGCTAACAAATCTGATCCTAAATTAAAAAGTTTAGATGGTAGTATTTTAAATCCTTAAAGCGTTGCTTACCCTTGTGGTATTAGAGCATATGATCTATTTTAAGGTATTTTTATTTTCATAGAGTTAAATATTTCGTTTATCATTAAGATAATTATTTATTTTAAATTAAAATGTAAAAAATAAAAAAGCATAGCAAATTATTTTAAAATATTTATTATTAAAATAATAATAGAAATATTTACAGTTCAGAATCTATAAACAAATAAAAACTATGATATAAGTCATTCTGGTATATCTTGGTAATACGATATAGACAATATGAAAAACTAATAACCTTCTCAGTAATGGCTTGATTTAACGTTTGGTAAGTATTTAATTATTATCTTTTATAAACTAATAATAAAAAACTATTGTAATCAAGTATTTATAACAATTTTACAAGAATACCTTATTAATAAATAAATTTATTTTATGTAGAATTTTTACAATGAATTAGAATGTATAGCAATTTTTTAATTGAAATTCAATATTTTACTTATTTTAGAACCATACCAAATTTGGATGAGACCATCAGGACTCTCAAAATTTCGTAAAACTCTTGGAAAAATTTAATCTGATTTAGTAGCTGGAACATATTATATTTGCTCATCAAATAGTAAGATTCGTTTAAATTTATATTAATTAGATAATGAGGGGCTTTTATTAATTAATTAGCTTATGATATTTCAATTTATGATTCATAGAAATCTTTGGTCATATCTAATGTCAATTCTATGGGAGGTAAAAATTTAATGCTAGTTGTAAGCCATCTTGTAGGAGGATCTGTTGCTATACTTGGTTCTATAGGACTTTTACTATGGCACTACAAAAAGAGACTTCCTTAATGAGAAAAGAAGCTAGCAGTAAATTTATCAGCAATTAAAAAATTATAAACAATTATGTTCATAACACTTGTGAAGTATAAATAGAAAGCTCGTTTATTCAAGTAATTTATTTATCTTTAGAAATAAAAAATAAATTGTAAAAATTATTGTGTATTCATATGTAACTCTCTCAAATTAGATGTTTTTATCATAAGTTGATTGACCAAATTTAAAATATTGTTCTTACGATCATTTTTCTTTCTTTCATAAAATAGAAAAATTTATTGTCAAAATGTGAAGTAATAAATAATTAATTTTTATAAAAAAATTAATATGCATAAAGAATAATTGATTTTAAAGATTGATACTTGTAGAAATTTAAAAAAAAAACGAAAAAGATTACAGACAGTTAATTCAAGAATTAAATAAGTTATGATAATCTTTTTTATCTATTCCAAATTATAATAGTTTGCACGAAGACATATATCAAACAACAAATTAAAAATTTATAAACAAATTAGTTAATACAAATACAAAAAATTAAAAAGAATAATCTGTATAAGTAAAACTAATATAACAATATATTAAAGACAAAAAATGGGATGCGTTTAAGCTAAATCTAAAAGATACTCAACATAAAACGAAAATATTAAAAACTAACAATAATGTGACATGGATGCTAAAAATAATACTAAACCTGAGAATGTTTCTCAAAGTGAAGTAACTAGGAATACCGCATCTACAGCTCCAAAATTTCATGATAGAGCAATCATCCCTTCCTTAGAAAATAAATAAGTAATAACCTTAAAAGACCACTTTTTAAAGTAAAATGTATAAGTTCCTGTTTTGTAATCAGTGGATTAGAGCTCATTGATGGTCCATAGAGTGAGTATCCATAAGTAAAGAACTAATTCACTTTCGACTTATGTGGATTAAAAGAAATAAAGCTCGTGATAGTGCTTTAGAGAGATTTTAATAGTATCTATTTATACTGAATTAAATAAGAAAGCTAGAAAATTTACTACAAAAAAATTCCAGAGAAAAGTAAAAATACTGGCTTTGCATTTTTTAATAAAAAAAATTTAATTAATTTAAAAAATCTGGATTATAAATCAAATTAATAAAAGCAATTATAAACCTCATTTTTATAATAATAATATAATTATAGTAGTAACAATAATAACCAACCAATAATAATGGTTTTTAACTTATTAAAAATTTCTAAAAATAAATTAAATTATTTTGTATTGTATAAAAAGTTTTATCCCAACTTTTGAAAGAAATTTAACAAAAAAATATATCATTTATAAAATTATAAAAAACTTAATTTTCCACTTCAAAAAAATTTAATTACTAAGGTTTTCTCAAGATATGCTAATTGAGAGAAAACAGTTTTAAAATGATGAATACTAGATATTAAAAGCTTATAATATTAAAATAAAGTATGAATATCCTCTAAATATTAATCAAAACTATGAAATTAATCTGTGATTGAATATTCAGGCATAAATTTTGTATAATAAAATCCTTGCATCTATAAAATTAATTAGTGAGTATTAAGACTTAATTTATTATTATTTTATATTTTAATTTATTTGAGATCAATAAATATATATTTTGTAGCTACCTTAATTAAAATTCTATGCATCTATCTAGTATAGCCTTGTTAATATTGTTAGTAATAAGTAGCAAAAAAAGTGAAAAATTTGAAGAAAAAAAAAATATTATTGAAATTTATTTTAACAAAAATTTTTTTCTAATTTATTTAAATTTAAACAAATTGATTTGGCTTTTATTTTTGTCTGGCTTCTTCATAAATATGACTAGTGATTATTGTCTTTTTTAATAACCTTTTGACTTTATTTAACTATAGGATTATGTTAATAACCATATAATTAAAAAATATTAGAAGTTAAATAAGAAAACTTAAATAATTTAATTACAAAATAGATCATCATTCATTTTTATATTTTCATATTGATCAATAATTTTAAAATTTTAATTATTAAATTATTTTTTCATTTAGATTAAATTGTTAAATAATTTCTTACACATTATAAATTCAAATTAATAAATCAATTCAGTAATCGTTTTTGCTAAAATTTCAAATAATTCATTTTAATTAAATCCAAAAGTAATTGTTAATTTGAAGAAAAAAAAATAATTTTTTTTGTTTAAAAAATTTATTTTCCCTTTATTCTTTATTCACAATGTAATGAGGATTAACACTAGAATCTAAACAGGTAGTGGTTTTTTTATTGATCTTATTTTTATTAGCCTTATTTAGTAGTATGACAATATATTAAAGTAATTTAATGCATTTGTTAATATTATTTATATAATTTTGATTTAAGAAATACAGAGTCTAATGATTGATTGAATAAAAACTATTAAATAAAGAGTTAAACAATAAATAACAAATAATTCTGATAATTTTACAATATTTATTAAAAAATTGTTACTTTAAAAATTAGAAAAGCTGATAAAGAGAGAGGAAATACATCAAGAAAAAAATTCTCACAAAAACTGTTATAATAATAGTGAAATATTATTAATTCAAATATTAGATAGTATCTAGATAATAAATATTAATCAAGCAAGTGCTAATATTAGTAGATATGGGATAGGATTGTTCTGCCTGCTCTAATTGCAAGGGTAATAATTAAATTGAAATAAAGACATAATAAGATGAAATGCAAAGTGGCGCTGGAACTGCTGCTCTCTATTAAGAAAATGAATCAAGCTCAGCGATAAATGCAAAAAGTACTATGGCACAAAACGGATAATCAAAAGAATAAAATTACAAAAATGCTGCAGGGTCAAGTCATTCTCTTGATAAGTAAAATAGCAGTCATGGAAACAACTATTAAGATACGCCAGATTATAAAAATGATAAGAACCAAAAGGCGCCTATTATTTCTAAATAGTAGTCTGGTAGTGGAAACACAACTTAACAACAACCTATGAATGTTTCTTAATCAAATTAATACTAGTAAGAAAAGAAAAATGAAGAAATTAACTAGGAAGCTGTGAGATTAGATACTAACGATAATAAGATGAATTAAAGCGGAGAACACTCCAAGCATAATATGTACAAGGATCAGCCCATAGAAGATGCTGCACCTATTTAAAATACTGATTAACCATAAAAAAGAGAAAAACGCTCTCCTTATTAATTTAAAAGTGGAGCCATTTATGAAGGTGAATGGATAGGTATGCTTTTTATTCAGTTAAAGAGAATTATTTATTTTTTAACAATATTTGTTGTAATAGCTCTTCTAATTAATTAATTAATTAATCAACCAATTAATTTGAAAATTTTACAAAGAACTAGAAGAAAAAAAAAATACATTATTCCTTTTTTAATGATTTTTCATTTACAAACGATTTTTCTATTTAATTAATAATTAGGAAATATGAGAGATGGATACGGCATCTAGACATGGCCTGATGGTGCTCGCTATGAAGGTATTATAATTAATTCAATAAATAAATACATAATCCTAAGCAAACATTAAAATATAATAAATTCTTTTCTCATTCTTAAAATATTGGAAAATTAAAAATAATAAGCTGCTCAAAATTTTAATCAGTAATCACTAAATATAGATAACTCAACTCTTTTTATCAAACTTAAAAAACTAACTTAATAGCTTATATATATTAAAATTTTTCTTTTTCATATAATTAAGGTGAATGGAAAGATAATAAGGCCCATGGAAATGGTAAATTTTGGCATGTAGATGGAGACATCTTTGAAGGTTAGTGGTAAGACGATAAGGCAAATGGGTACGGAACATATGTACATGTTAATGGAGCTAAATATGAAGGTAAGAATCCATTACATTAACTTTAGTAGATATTTAAATAATCTCTCAATTTTAATCAAAGGCTAATGGAAGGATGATTTATAAGATGGCTATGGAGTTGAAACATGGGCAGATGGTTCAAAATATGAAGGTTATTATAAAGAAGGTAAAAAGCATGGTCAAGGTACTTACACATGGAGTGACTGCTCTAAATATGTAGGTGAATGGATCGAAAATAGGTATAAATATATCTCTTATTTATTTGCTTTTTAATAAACATGTTTTGGCTTTTAATAAAATTACTTCCTTAATTTTAATAATTAATAATTTAACTAAATTAAGAATTTCTGGAAAGGGTACCTATACATGGCTTGATGGACGTAAATATGAAGTAAGAATATAATAGAGTGTTAAAGTTGTTAAAGTATTGATTTTAAAAATAAAAGGGAGAATGGCTAAATAATAATATGCATGGTAAAGGTATTTACACTTGGAAAGATGGAAGAAAATATGAAGGTGAGTATTAATATGATAAGAAACATGGGTATGGTATTTATACTTGGGCAGATGGAAGAAGATATGAAGGTTTCTGGGGTTATGGAAAGTAATAAATAGCTTTTATTTAAAGCAAGAATTCATTAAATTTAAATATAATAAAGGTAACATGGTAAAGGAAAATATATACTCCCTGATGGATCTATTAAAATAGGATATTGGGAAGATGGTAAAAGAATTAAGTGGCTCGAAAACGAAACTGATTTAGACATAAAAAATGGGGCTTCAATAGATAAAAAAGAAGATTGAGATAATAAATACAATTAAACAACAAATAACAAAATAAATAAACAAAAAAATTAGCAATTTGCTTTTATTTGCAGATTTTGCTTTTATTCAGAAGTAATTATTCAACTCAAATCATTGAAAATTATTCTTGGTTAAATTACAAATATATAAAATGAAATAAAGCCCAAAATCATTCAAAATATTTTAATAATAGTTTTTTTAAGAAATATTCAGAAAAAAGTAAAGCATCTATCTAACTAGGCAAAATAAATTACTATTTATCCTCAATCTTAACTACCAATTTATCTCTTTCCCACTCACTCACTCAATCAACCAATCTATATATCTAACTATCTATCTTAATAAAACTAGATGAAACATTAACAAACAATATAAAATTTAATATTAATGTAGAAAAAATATTTTACTAATAATTAACATATAACCTATCTAATCAATCAATTACATGTAAATTTCTATTTATGTATATTCCTTACTATTAAAATACTTATATCTTATATTTATTTATCCTATGGCTTTCCTTTCTAATCTATTGAAACAAGTATATCAAGATATTTTAAAGTATTTATTTTCTTCTTCAATAAATAATAAAAAATAAAATGATTTAAATTTTTTTAAAATCAAAATAAATATAATGAATTAATTAATAATTAATAAATGCAATACGTTTTCATTATTTTTTAAATTTTCATTTTTGCCTTTTTAATAAATAAATGGGGTTTTTATTTTTATCTTGGCAAATAACAATAAATAACGATCACTATCATCAAAAAGGGAATGGATGAACAAAATTAAAAGGCAATTAATTACAACTAATCTGAATTTTTTATCTTTTTTATATAATTTAAAATGTTTGATTGATTGATTGATTGATTCGAATAAGGTTTATTATTAACGAACTAACAAAATTTTAATCACTTTAGAAAAAATTTAAAGAAATTTTAAGAGGTTCAAATAAACAGAAATTTTTTTTAGGTTTAAAGATCCAATATTTTAAAAGCAAGACATAAATAAATTAGAAAGATAGAAGTATAAATAGGGTTCAAAATTTTTAATTTTATTAGGATAATACAATAATGGGTAACGTAACTGCTAGCTAAGCAACAATTACCAACAATATTTAAAAAGATCCTCACAGGTCTTTGCAAAAATTTACCTCCAATGATGGACTAACTTTCATTTAATTTCAAAATATTGAAGGTATTCAAGCAAATTGTCGTCTCTACTAAAAAAAGAATAATGAAATTTGGTTTTCAGTTCCAGTTAGCAAGAGTGATTATCAAGCTTCTTAATTCTATAATCAAGAAAGCAAAATATAATTTAACGAAAGAGTTAAACTTTAGCATATAAATTTGATTAGCTGCTTAGGAATAGATACTCTACCTCCACCCCCTTAATAGTAATCACCAATGTAAGAGCAGATTCTAAGCAATGGAAATAATAATAGCAGCTTGCTTCAAGCACATACTGATGCTCAAAATAGTGAAAGCACGTTGTATTTGATGTATGAGTATAATACCTTTTCATTAGAAGCACTTATAAGCGAAAGACTGGATTCAAACAGACTATTTCCAGAAGATGATTTACTCAATTTAGCTAAGAGCATCTTAAATATTCTTCACTTTTTATAGAGATAAAACATACCTCATGGCGATATTCATCCTTCAAGCATTTATTTTAATACTGCTGGAAACAATTTTGCTATATATGATAGGGATTTTTTGTGTGGTAGATGTATTGGAATGAGATTAGCGGAAAGTGGTAAAAAATTCAGCTATCTTTCCCCTGAACAAATTACCTTAATGAGGTCTGGCTCAAACGTTTTTACATCTAATGAAATGATATACAAGGCTGATATATTTTGTCTGGGTATGACTTTACTTGAGGCTGCTAGTTTAAGGTTATCTTAAGAATGTTATGATGAAAATTATTCAATATTAGCCCCTGTTATAAACGAAAGACTCCTATTTATCTAGAATTATTACAGTCCTTAATTTTGCTACTACTTGAAGCTCATGCTTGATTATGATGTCAGAAAACGCTTAGATCCTCTCTCGCTTTGGAATAAATTATAAAATGACACTTCTATTTCTTTACCTGCACACTTACAAAATAATATCATGCCCAATTAATAATAATCAAATATGAAGAATAACCAAAGAAACGCAGTTCCATAATTTGGAGGAGAGTAAAGATCTATGGCTAATATAAACTAGCAATAGGCCTAAGCTAATATTTAGAATTAAAAAATTTATTAGCAGGATCCTCATAGATAATCTTAAAATTAATAAATCGTTGATGAGCAATAAGATTAGGAGTGGTAAATCTTTTAAAAAATATCACAGCTTCAAGTTAAAGATAATGATTTGAGCTTATAATTTCCTAATAGCATTGATGTTTAAGACAGTGCTCATTTTAGAACATCACTAAGTTAGAATTAAGTCTAATAGAATCCTATGCAAAATAACTCGCAAATTATATAGGTTCCATAAAGCAGTGTTTTGAAACAAAGTAACATTTAGAATAGTTATCAAATTTAGGTTTAACAGCCTATATAGCAATAATAACAGTAGTAGTACAGCTATTCTATGAAAAACTCCTCTGTGTAGTAATAAACAACTGGACAATAAAGTAGGCTATAGTTAAATAACATGTACTAGCAAGTCTACTAATAAAATAATTTACAGTCAGACTAACAATAACAATAGCAATATTAAATGTAAAATATGTAGAATAGAGCAGGAAAAATGAATGGATAATCACAACAACAGTTTTAAAGTCAAATGGTTTAATAAAGATTTTATCAGCCAAATGTAGAATAAAAAACGCTTTATCAAAAGTAATTCTAATAATAACAAGAGATAAATCTGTAGTAAAATCAATCAAAAATAATTCAAAATCAGAGCATTTAGCAATAGCAATAATTAAATCTATAAAATTAAAGACTGAACCTGCCTTTGAGTCTGAACCAAATTTAGACAAAAGAAAGATCTACTAGCTTATACTCATAAGAGAGAGTTAATTCAAAGGAAAGGAATACAACAAAAGAAGCAGGGTAAAGTTAATTAATTTTGACTAGTAATCCAAATTATGAGCAATCAGACACAGAACAAGAATAACCTAATAAGCCTTAGGAATCTCAAAAGTAGTAACTGCATAAGTCTATGATTGCAAATTAATCGAGATAACATTCAATCAGTTTATTAAATGGATCTAACCCAAGAGAATCTACACCAAAATTAGAGCATAATCCATCTCAGATTCTCAGAAATCTTTAGGAATAGCAATAAGAGATATAGGCTTTATATCTAAAATAATTTGGAAAGGAAGCAAATTAAAATCAACCAAGTGATGCTAAATAAAAGGAATTTGTAAATCAATAAAATAATTAACATTTGTAAAAGTAGCATCCTTATCAATACCAATATTAATAACCAAACGCTTCTAATTTTGATACATAAGATATCGAGATAGTAGCTCCAGAAAATGATCCTAACACTTCTACCAGTATGATTGTTCAGAGTTAAAATGCATTAAAATTTAAACACCCAAGGCAATAAAGCTAGTTATAAAGTTTTGATTAGAATTAATCAAATACCAATAATTCATATTCTAGTTATATAAAAATTTTGAATCAACCATAGACACTACTTCCTTAGCCATAGTTTATTGCCTCAGCCTAGGCATCTCCACAAAGAGAAAATAGCGGCAAAATTTTATTACTTAATCCTCAATTAAAACCTTACTTATTTAATGGATAGAGAGCAGATAGTGATAATCACATTTTGCAATCTATAAATGTAGGAAATAATTAGCTCATTTAACCCTCATAAGCATAAAGTAATAGAACTCATCCTCAAAGAAGTTAATCCTTTGTATAATATACATCTAATTAGTAATTATTTGATAACATTAATAGAAGTTCTCAAAATTTCTTGGAAGAAAACAATAACTAAAAGAAAATATTCATTCAAAATTAGCAGAATATTCAAATAGCTCCTTAGTAAGCACTTAATATTGTTAATCCAATGGTAAATTAAAATAATGAGCATTTGCTTTAAAATAGCATTGAAAAAAGTCCTTATGAATAAATAACTGGAGCATAAATTTAAGAATAATAAATTGATTATCAAAATTAGATTTTGCCTACTTAAAATTAAGGAAGTTCTTAACCCAGGCAAAGCTCATATAATTAGCAAAGGGTACCTTTACAATAACTAAAATAATAAAAATAAACTTTTTTAGAATTAAATAAAAACTAAATTTAATCCAATACTAACTTTAATCCTACTAGTGAATAGTAATCTCCTGATCAACAAGATAATAATTTAGTGAAAACACAAGTAATTAGCCCTGCAGCATTTAAAACCCCAAATTAGCAAAACTAAGATAAAGAAATAGAATTTTTTGAGTAGCCGAAAAGAACTAATATATCTTACTCTTAAATTCCTAATCAATAAAGCTAATATTTTCTTTCTCCAGTGCCAACAAATAACAATGCAAGATACTCAGAAGTACAAACATCAAATAGTTAGATTTTTAGTACTGCAACAAAATAAGCCATTATAAATAATAGAGTAAGTCTGTTGGGTAATTCTAATATGTAATCTTAGTCTGTTGTAATAGACACATCTTAAAATGATATTTAATAGTAAATAAATGCAGATACTGAGTTGATAAATAACAAGAGAGTGCTACAGAGTTCAAATCTATCTAACTTTTAAGAAAATTAACAGCTTGGATTAATAAATAAATCACTTTCTCAACAAAAGTAATAATCAGCTCAGTAAATTCAATTATAATTAAACTAAAATGAAAATAGACAGATCCTCCAACAAAGCAATTTATTAGATACCTCTCTATAATAAAATCAAAATAAATTAGAAATATAAATAGATAGGAGTAAAGTCAGTTTATCCCCAAATAGTTAATCAAAACCTTCATCTATTAAATTAAATATTCTACTAAATGGAAATTCATAGAGTAATCCTAAAATTATAAGTCAAACTAATTAAGAACCACAAACTAATTAGGTTTAACCTTATCAGCCTAGCTTAGATCTCAATGAAAGAGTGAAATAAGTTATAGCACGTAGTCAAGCAATAAGAAAAACATTTGAGTGAAATTAAAAAAAATATATTATTAATAAACCATAATTAATATTCTTTAGGAGTTAAAATTGTAATTCATATGAAAGTAAATTATTTTTGTTGAGTAGATTAGCTTTAATTTTATCACAATTTATGAATTTTAACAATTTTCTTGCAAAATATAATAAAATTAAACTTTAATTTTTAACTGAAACCATTTTCAAAATAAATAGTTTTTAAAAAGTGAAACATAATTTAAGATTCAACACATTTATATTCAAAAGTAATTTATCAGAGTTATTTCTTAAACAATATTTACTTTCGATTATCAGTTAATGAAAAAACTGATTTTAATAATTATATGAATTATTAGAAATACTTATAAGATTGTCTTCGTAGTTAAATAAGTAAACTGAAGATTTGCACAAAATTAAGCAAAAGAATAAGTTTCAGATTTTAACTAAAACACAAACAAATTTAGCATTTACAATTAAAATAATAAAATTAAATTTTCATTTTTTATCATTATTTTTATTTTAAAAAAACTATTCTAAGCCTTCTAAAAATGTATTAGCGGAAGATTTAACCAATTTATTACTTTTTTTTGCTGAGCTCATTAGTATTTGCTACTATTTTTCTTAAATTGAGCTTTCTTTTTTCAATGAATTAATTTAATTACTTTTCTTAGTTTACAATAAAGTTTTTTATTTAGTATCTTAACTATCTCTATTTATATTGTTATTCGTTTATTCTTCTTTTATCTCTGCTTTAGTTTGGGAATTTTAAATTTTATTCTCTTATTCTCCCTTTTTAGTGCCATTTAAAAATGTATTTTCAAATTAAGTTGCTAATTCATTTGTTTCTTATGTTAACTATTTATTCTATTCTCTTTGATAATAGCTTTAAGTTTAAGTCTCTTCATCTTTTTTGTCTTCTACTACTTTATTGGTTTTGAAAAACTTTCCTATACCATTCTTTTCTAAGTGTTTCTTGTGTTCTTCATAACTCATTAAGCACTTTATACTTTATTCTCTTATATTATTTACATTGTTTGAGCATCTGTAAGAAGATATTTCATCATATACTTTTCTGTCTCTTTTTAAGAGCTATTTAAATAATACTTCTTGATATTCAATTTTAGGATTTAACCATTATTCTATTTCTTCCTCTTCTATGAACACAGGCATCCTATGATGAACTTGATCGAATTTTCCAAAAGATTCCCTTGTTAAAAGCATTACTTATTCGTTTTCTTCGCTGTAAATACCACAAATAAGCATATAGTCCTTTTAATTATTATAAAACACATAAGGAATTTTATCTGGAGTCCATTCATAGTAACCTTACGTAATGCATACACATCTATTTTTATTAAGCAAAGGCTTAAAAGTTTTTTTCATTTCAGCCTCTTCACTTCTAATATTAATTATATTTTAAAATTCTGTCTAAAAACCCCAATACAAAAAATCCAATATTCTATCATTTGAGTAGTTTTCATTAGCTGTTTGAGGCTAATCATAATCATTACCAATATTAGTAACTTCTTACATTTAATTTTACTCATTTTATTATTAATTACAAAATAGGTGTTTAGCAGTAATAAAAAGATCACTTGCTTCGCACCCTTCTTCTTAAACAATAGGATCAGAAATACATACGACATTTTACTTACTTTAGCTATTATTTTGTTATTTAACAAGCTCTAATTATTCTTCATTTTTTACATCTTTGATTTCCTAAATGTTATTTTATTCCTTATTATTTTTTATACATGGAATATAATTAGTAGGACCAACATTATAGCTAGAACGATATCTAGATACATTTCTAGTTGTAGCACATCTAGCAATTTTTTATAGCTGATGAGGATTTAATCTCATAAATAATCTGCCACACATATTAAATCAACAATTTTAAGTAATAATTCAATCTTTAAAATTATTAATTAAATTAAGTTTATTTTTCAGTTTAAAATCAATGTTTAAAAATTTGAAATTTTGGAGGATATTTTAGTAATGTATTATATCAGTAATAAATTAAATAATATTAATTATCATCAAAAATAGATTTCCAATATTAATGAATGTATTCAGCCAAAAGACAGTAAATTATTATAAAAAGTAAATAATTGATAAAATCTTTCTAAAAGATATTCTAATTCTGCGTTAGAAGAATTAGTTATCTCTAGCTAGCCAAGAGAACTTAAAATATATCTTAAAAAGCATAATTTTATTAGAAAAAATATAAATTTAATATAAATTATAAAAAGAGTAGTTAAACATGTTTTATTGCATTTTTTTAAATAAAAGACATTATTTTCTTCTCAATTTATACTTTTTTACTTCTATATATGGTTTAGTAGTTTATGATTTAGAATATGTTTCTGATTTGTTGGTTTAAGATTGTATTTATGGTTGATAAAATAAATTATTTATTATGAAAAAAATTTTATTTGAATATTAATAATTGAATTTTTTATCCAAAAATGAGTAAATTACATTATTAGGTAAATTATCAATAAAATCTTATTTAAACTATTCTTATTCTTTCAATAATTTATGAGAGTTTCAATTCATTTTAAAGACACCGTTTTTAGAAAAAATATTTGATCAATCAAGAAAATTAAGTATTAAGTAAACTATAAACAAAAGACTTTAAATATTTTATTTTAAATAATTATTTTATTTATTTATCTATTTACATTTTTTTAGAAAAAAGTAATTATTTTGCTTTCAAATCATAATTTTTTACTGCTTTATGATTTTGCAGTTTATGGCCTAGAATATTTTTCTATATTACTAGTTTAAGTTTAGAGTTATTTTTAAACATCGTTTATTTAATTATTTGTTGTTGAATCTTCTTATTAATTTTATTTTTTAGCTATCTTAGTTAATTTCTTTTGCTTTTTAGGCTTTCTTATTCTCATTTTAGATCCTTCACAGATAAAATTTTTTTATAAAGAGTTGATCCCTTTATCTTATATTTCTTATCCTTAATAAACCTTTATAAATTTTCCTGTACTTATTTTCTACAATTCTGACTTTTTTACCCCACTTTTTTGGGCCATACCATAATCCACAACTACTTTAGCGACATCTTCTAAAACTTATTTAACAAGCTTTTTAGTAATTTCCTTTAAATATAAAATAAAAAATGTTAAAATTAAATAAGAGATTATTTTATTTTACAGTAGAGTATTCTAAAGAAGGAGAGGTATTAACTTCTAAGAGCCAAGGATTGAAATTTGTATCAATCATAATGTCATACCCAAACAATTCCATACTATTTTTTCTTGATTCAACTGTGTCAGAACAAGATAAAATAGACCATTTTATTATATTTATAATTTAAGGCTTTATTTTCTATTAGAATACGTTATATCCTTCTGTTTCCTATTAAAATTTAAATTATAAGCTAATGAATAAATTTCAATGATATTTTTACTATAAAAAAGTTCTCAAGCTACTCTTAAGTATACATATTCCCTTATAAAGTTATCTCATCTTATCCTTATTAAGCCTTCTTTTTACTGATAGCATTATTTGTGAGATGTTAAAATTTGTTGCTTAAATTTTTTGTTGAGTAACTATCAGCACTAAAACGAATGTAACATTCGTCAAAATACCATATTGCTAAAGGATTCCAATCTGTGACAAGAACCCATATTCTAATATCAAACTAATAAAATAATCTTCATCAGCCATTTATGAAATATAAATATGATTTTACTTTTCTTTATTGAATTAAAACAGGATTTTCAATATACTTTTGGACAATCATTTAGAGCTCCATTGATTTTGCATGATCAATAATCTCAACCAAATTTTTATAGCAAGTTATTCCTCTTCCCCTTGATAATCCTAATTTTTTTTAAATGTTTAAAATTTCTAGCAAATAAATGAATAAAAAATAACCTGCAGGCTTCACTATCCAAATATTATCCTCTCCTTTTAGATTAAACTATGGGTCACATTTTTCTCTTTCATTTAAAAATTAGTTAACTGCAGATGTAAAGTCATCCATTTCAACCTCTTCATCTTCACTGTCACTTCCATCACTTTATTACTTATCACCATCCTGCTTTCCTGAATAAAGAAGAATAAAAATTAATATTACACATGTAAATTTTATAGTTACTTTTTATTGCATCATTTTAAATCATTTTTTTTATCATAGCTTATGATTTTTTCTTTTTCTTTTTCACTTAAGCTTTCACTTTAATTCCCTAGTAAGCTAATTTTATTTTTTTAATCCATTCAAAATGTTTCTTTTTAGCTAAATCTTCATTGCTCATTTCATCTGAAGCAAGGATTTCCCATTCTTCGTCTGGTATGCTTTTAAAATATTCAGCTGCTTATTTCTTAATAAGTAAATTAAAAATAAGGAAAAAATAAAATAATCTTATTACTTCATCATCTATAACATTATTAACATCATTAAAATAACGTGTAAGAACTTAAAGAGCTACTTAAGCCTGTATTTTATAGTTATTGTATTTGTCATCTTTCTCTAAAAATAATCTTAAATACTTTTTCAAAACTGAAATTGCCTATTGATCGAAAAACAGAATTAATTAATCATTTTTAATTTGATTTAAATAAATTACTTTGCTGAGCTTAAAATTTTTTACGAAATCATTAAATTCATCAGGATCATTCATATCAAAACATTAAGGGAAAAATGAATTTAGGTCAGCATTGTCAAACCAATATAAATTTTTAAGACTATTTAACAATCCTATTTTTGAGCAAATTTTAGAATTATTTTCAAAGTGATTTACAATTTAATTTGGTAATATATTATCATAGTCAATATCTTTTCCTAACAAAGTCCATTTCAGATCGAAGCAAGGGCTATTAGTTTAAGGATTTTCTATCCATCCTCTCTTTAAAAGAGCTTTTTTGAAGTCTTTGTATCCTCCCATGACTATAAATATTTTAGAATCAGAGGGAATTCTTTATTTTTTTTTCCATTCAACCATAGAACTTATAAATGGCAATGGTCTAAGTTTTTTAACTTTAGACAAATTAGTTTTTGATTCTATTTTCTCATTTACCTCATCTGTATCCTTCAAAGAGCTTTATCTAAAGAATGCTTAACTGGTAACAATTGCTTTATTTTCTTGTTCAACTTCACTCTTTTGTTTTTCCAAGCAGATAGTTTAAGATTAGTTTATTTCTGGAAGAGATACTTATTATTTTAATTTAAATAATTCAATAACATTTAACCAAAATGATTGATAAAAAATTAATTTCTAACAAAATTTAAACTATTTTTTGTCATATTTTTAAAATCTAAATTAAATTACAATAAAAATAAATAAATTACTTTGCTTAGCACTTTATGATACCGTGCTCTTTGACAAAAATAAATTATGATTTTCTAAAATTAATTTTCTTTGTTGGGTTAAATCGTTTTTGATTGAAGCTAAGACTGAGTTTCTTAATCTAATTTTGTTTTCTTCGTCTTTCTACTTAAGCTGCTTTTAGGTTTCTTTTTCTATATTTACTTACTATTTAAGCTGCTTTAAATATTCTTTATGTCTATCAATGAGCTTTTAATTATCATTCTGCATGAAATTAACATTTTCTGTTTTAAACGTTAAAATTTAAAAAATAAACTAATAAATTCTTATGAAATTAATTTCTATATACATTCAATAGATTAGCTTCTATTTTTTTATCTCTTATTTTTCAGGTTTGCTTATTCTTCTTCTTTTTACTTGATCCTTAGCTTTTGCAACTCTGTTCTTTCATAAAGTCTAGCCTATACATCTTAATTTTATGAATTATCTGCTCTATTCCTATCCTGTTGTGTTTATCTTTGTTAATTTATCAAATCTTTATTATTTGATTGTTATTAAATATTCAAATTTCCTAAATAATCTGCGTTTTTTTTTGAGTAATCAGTGCTTTATCGCTTTTTTGTGATTGGATTTTTTGGCTTTATACAAGAAGGATAAAATTCATTTTGGATATTAGAATTATCAGCAAGTACAGTATTAGCTTAACTCTTTCTATTTTATTTTTGTAAAACTACAAGAACCTCTTCTTTTGATAAATTATTATATGCTTTTTATTAGCTGTTTTGAGTATTTTGATTCTCTAATTCAAATTGTTGAAGCTGATTTTTAGTGTCAAATTTTTACTTGGCAGCTGCTATATCTTTCTTTTACTTTGCTAAAAATCTTTCCTTTATTTCTTTTTCTTCATTGATTAAAATTTATGGGTTTTTTATGTAAGTTTGTAGAACTTTGTTTAATTTATCATCTTGATATTTTTTTGGCAAATTTTCAAATTTTGCATCAACGATCATACTGTCATCCTTATTGTAGCTTTTATCCATCTAGCTCTAGTTATTTATAATTTAATTATTCTAAAATTTGAAAATCTCACATATATAATATTAATTGTTTACTTTATTTTCCTTATTCAGTGTTGACAAGCTAGTATGATGACTATTTATCATTTTAAATTAGGAATATTTTTAACTTTTTACTGCCTAATTTTAATGTTGCGTTTGAAAAGCCAATTAATCAAAAAAATTTTGATTTATTAAAAATATTTGTTAGTTTTAAATATAATTGTTATTTTTTAATTGAATATATGGAGAGAGAGATATTTAATAATTGATATCTAAATAACAAAAAAAACTTATTACAACTTTATAAAAAATAAGTAATTACAAAGTGATTTCAAAAAACTTACTTCAAAAGGAGATATAGTATTAAATGAAGAAACAAATTTAATAAGAAGAAGATTGGAACTAGGTGATGGCATAGTAATAGGAATATAATAGATAAATTATGGAGGAAGAGAAAATATTAGAGAGAGCCAAAAAAGACTTGTTAATGTAAAACATAAATGATTGATTACCTTATCCAATTGAGATACATTAATAAATAAAAAATAATTGATTTATTTATTTATTTTATAAATTATGTTGTTTTTTATTTTTCAATATGAATTATATTTAAAAGATAGCAATACTAGCAGTTTTAACAAGAAAATCAAAAAAAAGTTTAGGATAATGCTTCAAAAAGAATTCAAGAATAAACTGAGATGGATTAAAAGATACAGCAATTTCGTTAAGATGAGCAAAGTAGATAAAATTTTTAGAAAGAGTTGAGATCTTTTCTGTCAAACAACTACAAGGACTAGATAGCTAATAAGAAATAGGCTGAATAATAATTTGTAATATTAAAATAAGTATGGATTTTTTATAAGAATCATAAACTTTTTCAAGAAAAGAGATAAAATTTAAGAAGAGCAGCTTAACATTCAAAGGGCATAGCAATCTCTCTAATAGGAGCAATAGATTAAATTTTAGTAGAGATAATAAGCTAAATAAGAAATGCTTGATTTCTATAACAACAAGAAAAAGCTTTAAACTGAGTAAATGGCTGATAGAAATTAGTAAAGGGAAGAATACAGATAAATGATTTAGTAGCAAGCTTAAATTCAATAAATTAAAGAAGATAACTACCGCAAAGTAAATCTAAGTTATATTTTAAACTATTTACAGGGTTTTGTTTATATTTTATTAAATTAAGTTAGATTTAATTATTAACAAAACACTCTCTTTACAATTTAATAAACTTTTCTGTATAGTATTATCAATAGTTTGACTAATTCCAATCGAATGTAGCAAAGAATTTCATACCATTCGACCACAACAAAGAAAAGAGGATTCAAGACATGATAGAAAGAGGTATTTAGTAAGATTAACAGAAGTAGTTGAGAGAAGAACAAAATAGAAAGTAGAATTTGATAAGTGTAATTTTTTACTACTATTGAGGTTGTATTTACAAAATTTTATTTTTATGTAGAGGAGAGTAGACTTGAAAACAGGTCTTTAAGAATAGCTAGCATAAAAAGAAAAAAATGGTTATCAGAAAAAAGGATACCTTTATAATTAAGATGATATCTTATCAAAGAGTTTAGAGCAAAGACCTGCTGCTTAATATCAATCTCTATAACCATCTTAGTAGCAATTAGGGTATTAAAACTAAACTGAAAATAAAGTTATTGTAATATTTATAGATTTAATAAACAATTAAAAAACAAAAATCTAATTTACTTTAAATATTAACCAATTCCTTAAAATAAATATAAAAAGAAAACTGAGAACTTTTCTTAAAGAGACCACAGTCCTATCAAGGTCTAATCACCAATTATAGCAGAACAAAAATAAGTATTAATTAATTGAATTACATTAAATATAACAATTAAAAAATTATTTTCTCATTAAAATATAAGCCAATTAACAGATATGAAACTCCAAGCTATTTGGCATAATCTAAGAGTTCTACATCACTTGTCCATAACCCTCTTCTAAATCCTATCCCAAATAACATCCAAAACCCATACTTACTTAAGTAATTAGGAGGTGTCACAAGTTTATAAAAATTAACTGCTGGTAGAATGAATTATGCAAATCTCGCTTCTTCTAATATTATGACACCAAAAGCAAATTAAATTTTTTGAAAAAATAACTAGCCAGCAAAAATCTGTCTGTCTAACTATACAATATTTAATTTAGCTCACACAAACTAATTACAAATGTAGGATAATTTTAATTAATTTATTTATTTATATTTATTTATTTATACTCAAAAGAGAATTAAACAATTTTATGAATGCTCATTAAATATTTGAATTTTGGTTTATTTTATTTTCGGACATAAATTAATATGCAAAATTAACTAACTAATTAATGAATTGAATTTATTTGTCTCTTTGTTTCCTCTATTTTTCAAAGTTTTATTATAATTTAAAGCAGTCTGTAATACTATATAACTATAGACTCTTCTAAATTTATTTGTAAATCTTAATCTATTTCAAACTTGGTATTTTAATCATCGTTATCAATATCTTATTCTTCTAATGTTGTCTTATCTTAATCAGTTTTTTTCTAGTTTATGTGTTGTAATCTTAAGTATAGAGCCAAATATTAAAAGAGTTGTCTTGACTAAAATAAAATCTAGTCAGTCTCATTTGTTTTATTTAATTATTGCTAATCCCTCATTAAATTATATTTTTCTTATTTTCTTTTTTATTTTAAAAGCATCAAGTTGCTGAGTAGCCAATTATTTATTTCATCTCTTTCCTATATAATTTAAATGCTCTAATTTATTTTATCATTTACTTAGTCTGTAGACTACAAACTCTTTAGTTCTTCTTCACTTTATTGTTACTACTGTTATCTGTAGAATATAATTTTACCATAATCTGGGTAATAGTGCTAAATAAGCTCTTTGAATCTATTTTTAACAATTTAAAAAATAAGCAAGAAATCATTTAAAAACAAAAAAGTGATTAAAAATGCTATTTAAATTAACAAAAAAATTCTCTCTTTAATAAATCAGATAATAATTTAGTTTTTCAAGCTCATTTTAATTAAATAGTATAAGAAAAAATTGGTCTAATTTCAGAGATTATTATTACAGAAGATCAAAATTATATTAAAAAATCTCTCACAATAAAAATAAAAAAAGAGAAATAAATAGTTAGCTGAAAAGTGTAATGATTTATAAAAGAAATTAAAATTTAAGAAAAGTATGAAATCTAAAAAAGAGAAATTAATTAACAAAGATTTAATAAATACTATCTATAGAGCAATAGGTAGCTTGATATTTCCTCATCTTTTTTATTGCTAACATGAGTATAAATAATATCTTTAAAGGCTATCACTGAATTGCTTTTTAATATAATAAATTAAATCAAAATGTTAAATTGGAAAATGAAATTTACATACAGCTCTCCTTTTTAAGATAATCTATTACTTTTCACAAATTATCTGTTTAGATTTCTTACTATCATTTTCCTCATTCTTGTAAAAATTTCAACTACTCCTTCTAAAAAAATAATGAAATTAACTAAATTCATCATTTGAGTAGATTTTATTTACACAAGAGCATTTCATCTTTGAAAACTTCAACTATTTTTTCGTTATTTGTTTCTTCATCATCTAAACCTTTTAACATTTTTTCGATTCTTATTCTATCTTCCTTATTATAATAATTATTTGTGAATTAAAAATAAATTTACATTTAAATTAGAATGAATTCAAGAATGATAAATTTCAATAAATATTTATTAATAAAATAATTTGAGCTGAGAATATTTACTAATTAATAATGATTTATTTATTATTGTTAAGTTAAATGTAAAATTATTTATAATTCATTCAGATTTTTACATAATTAAGTTATTCTTGTTGCTTTCTGGCAGCAGCATCAACTTAGAGGTTTCTCAAAGATTGTTTGTTAGCTTTAGATTCATTTTCAATCATTAGTAATTTTCTCTTTATTTACAAGTAAATAGATAAAAAATCTAATAAAATATTTAAAAAAAATACATTTAGTTCAGATATCTACTTTTCTAATCCTTAATTTATTAATTTTAGTGATGTATTCTATTTATTTAAATTAGGTTTTTAAACTGTCTTTCAACTTATATTAAATTTCTACTTACTTCTACAACAACTTGTGATTGCATTAATTTATATGTTAGAGCTTTTTCATAATTTCGTTTATTATTTAGCAGTTTTATATCAAAATTATAATCATCCTCTAGTTATTGTACTTTTTTCTATGAAGGATAAACAAAATATATTTATTTTATAAAATATTTATCATTCATTATTTATTCATAAATTAAAAGCTTTGAATAAGTACGAAATATCAACTAAACATTTTAATTTATAAAATAATACTTCTAGCTAAAAAATTTTATCGTTTTTCTGTCTCAACTCTGATTTTAATCTTTTAACTTACAAGCTTAAACTATTAATATTATCCACATGACTGGTGACATTGATTTGTCTGCTTTTTATTTAGTTTTTCTCAGCTAAATACTAATCTAATAAATTATTTCTTAAATAGCACACATTAAAAACGTTAAAATGAGCAAAAAGTTACTTTTCTTCAATAGTTTTTTGATAAAATTCTATCGTTTTCACTCTAAAATTAGTTTAAAAAATTATTAAAATATTATAAAATAAAAAAATTACGCCTAGTCTTCTTGCTCCTTTTTTTGATATTGTAAGTCCAGCAACTATCTTTCTAAATTATCAATCTTAGTGTTAGATTTACAAAGATATAATTATTTTAGACTTTAATCAATAAAATAATTGTTACAAAATTCTACTAATCTTAAGACTTCGCTATTTCCCAATATTTAACTTGATCAGGTTATAATTGTTAACTTTGATTAAAGCCGTAGTCCATTTATTTTTCTTAAATATAAATATAGATTTTACTGATTTCGAATATAAACTAATAACTTTTGAAATTAAGTATTTTTTTGAATTATTTTACTGTTTTGAAATATTTACTTAAAACTATTAATGTTAATATGTCTTTCATAAACATTCATTTTACAATATTCAAAATGGTAAAAATATAAAATAATAAAATGTTTATTTAATATGATAGATAAAAAATAGTAAAGCTAAACGAGCCTTTTGATTACTAAACTAGATTGATTTACTTAGAAATAGAAATTATATTTATTGTTTGAATATTCAATGGTGAAAAAGTTATTTAGCAAAAATGATTACAAAAGAAAGAAAGCAGATATTTATATCATACAATAAAATGTTTATTTATTATAATTTTTTTTAATTAAATGATAATTCAAACAATTTGTTCTGGGATGTCTGAGGTCCATTCGAGTTTTATATTGAGCAAATTTCTATTTTTCTGAAAAAGTAATAAATTAGCAAAATTGCATTTATTTATTTAATTATTTTTTATTTACTTCATCATCTTTAAGAGGAATTTTAGTTTGGGTATATTGGCCAAAGACTTCATTGTGATTTGCAAAAGTCCAAAGACCTGTTAGTTATTTTATAAAATGTTAAACATTTTTCTGTTTCTTGAATTACAGTTAATAATATAAAAATAATGATTGATTATACCTTCCCCAACAGGCTTATTGTTTTCAAATTTGCCACGATAAATTGTACCGTTTGGATAAATCCACTATCCATTCAATAGCTTATTTTCATGGAATTCACCTTTCAACTAATTTATAAAGAAAATGTGTGCTATTTATTATGTTATTTTGGAAATAATTGTGATACTCTCATTTAAGTCTTTGCAAAGACGTAAGTGCCTTCTCCATGCTTTTTGCCATTTTACCACTATCCACTATATACATCTCCATTAGCGTAGGTATATCTTCCTTCTCCATCTTTTTTATCATTCTTCCATTAACCTACAAAGATAAATAAATAAATAAAAACAAAATTAAGTTTCATAATTTGAAATAAAATATAATAGATTTGAAAGAGAGAAATCAATATAAAAATAATTAATATTTTACCATAATACTCTTCTTTTTTCTCTTCTGGAAGATAATATGTCATAACACCAATACCATTTTTAAGATTATTTTAAAATTCTCCTTTATAAACATTATTGGGTACTCCTTCTTGTTTAGATACATATTCATAAACACCTTTTCCATGCTTTAATCCTTTATCATACTCTCCATCATAAACATCACCATTGCTGAATTCAGCTCTGGCTTTTCCTTTGAACCCTCTTATAGTAGCTTCTCCTCCTTCTGCAGGTGTAAATACAAATGGCTTTTGTTCCTCTTCCATTTATTACTAACTAATTAACTTATTTTTAACTTTGATCTATATAAACAATAAATTATTAAAGTTTTTTTCAAAAGATTGTTTTAAAAAAAGTAATAAATTAGAAGTTAAATAATTTAAAGATTCAATTAGTTTTATGAAAGTAATAACGATGACTAACATTATTATCAAAACAAACAAATAAATAAATGAAATATGATATCTTTTTTTTTATTTAAATCAATAAAACGAAATATAATTTTATTAATTGATAAATATTTTAATTAATTAAAATTTACAAAAAATAGACCTAATTATTCTCTTTTTTAATTATTTATGTATATATGAATAGAACACTATAAATACAAATCCTTATCTTTTCTTATTACAATACTATTAGTTAATTTATTTTTTTATTGCTAAAATTGATTGATGTGTATTATATTATACAATTATTATTGATAAATTTTTATTAATTCACAATAGTTTGAGGATTAATAATTAGAAAGAAATCAAAGAGTATAGTATTTAAAATGTTGAGATAGTAAAATTATACTTAAATTCTGTTACCTTTTCCTGAATCAAAGAGGTAGGAAATCATCAAGTCCGTATATATTCCACCAGTAAATGGCAGTAATCAGGGTGGAGGGGCAGGAAGCGCAAATGGAACTGCTGAAAGAAACAAATTACAAGTTTATTAGAAGAAACCTAAATTGTTAGTTTGTAATGATTATTTAGCTAAAAGAGAAGAGAGCACGTTAATAAAAAGTTATATAAATAATATAATTATATAACAGCAAGAATTGTTTCCATTGTAAGCAAATATTTTATTTCAAAATAAAAATCCTTTATTTATTTATTTAAAAAAAAAACAAACATCATTTATTGAATGAAAAAAATGAAAAGAGTAAATAATCTGCATTCTTTTGAAATAAATAAGCCAGAATTCTTGAATCTAAAACGGAAGATGATTTAAGGAATAAATAGGTCTGGCTTTTTAAGAGGAAATCTAAAAAATAAATTATCAAATAAGATTGTAGTATTTTTTCTACTTCAAAAAATGCAAAAATTGGAGTAAGAAAATAATTAAAGAAAATCAAATCATTTAATTAACAAATAATTTAAGAGACAAATTAATTTCCATTTAATCTTAACTTGAATAGGAGAAATATTATTTAAATATTTTTTACAGAGATGTTTTACACTTTTATTTGAAATTAATTAATAATTTATGCAAAATATATAGATTAGGAACACAATTCAGAAGAACTCCGTATTAGTATACTAAGTATAATGATAGAATGGGAGCTTACTTGACTTTTTTATAGGAACACCTATAAAAATATCCAAAAATCTTTAATGATTTAAATTAAAAACTTTTTGGCTAAAATGATATTACGAATGCTAATACTTAGGAATAAATTTTAAAGCACCCTATTAAAAAATAGATTTTTTCTATTGGAGAATTAATAGATGATGTGACTGACAGCTCATTTTAAAATATAATTTAAGTTTTGGATTACTATAATTTAAAGAACCTTAATCCTGCTGTGCTAGGTGTCAGCTATGCTAATATGAGAGTCTTAGAGAAGAATTAAGGAATAGTGAATGAATTACCTAAATTATCTTATATCTAATTAGGTTTATAATAATAAGAATTGAATAAGCATTTAGTCTTTTTTAATGCATTCTAAAACTAATAATAAAATTAAAAAAGAGATTAGTTAAACAATATTTAGTATATTAGCATGTATCATTAAGAGAGTTACTAGAATGAAGAAACTTAGTAGTAGTCTGATTCTTCTCTCAAAGCTGAGGGCAATGAAACACCTGAGTAAAACTAAAATTGTTATGAGATAGCTATGAATGAGTATCTGAATTAACTGAATAAGAAAGAGTAAGATAGATAAAATGTTTAATTTGATGAGCTTTTTCTTAAAAAATAGTAAAAATGCCCTAAGATTATTGGTTAAAGTGAGTTCTTATTCTTATTTGAACAGGTTTTGAGGTTAGTTAGACACCACAAACCAAGTTATATAATATTTTCATATGACTTTTCATTAACAAAATCTCATAACCACTACTACAATTTAAAACCTGATGTGTTAGGATATTTCTGTTACATGCTTTCTTAAATTTCTAATAATCATGTTTTATTTATAGCAAATACAAGAGATGAAAATCAACTATTTCCTAAATAATTAGAGTAATTAAGTACTTAAAAAGAAGAAATTGCTGCTTAATTACAATTTGATAATACAACCAATTACCTTACTACATAAAAATTAATAGAAGTTGTAGAAAGTGCAGAAATTAGTAAAAGATAAGAAAATAAAGATTCTTAGAAAACTGTTGATTTATCACATAAAAATTATAATTAGTAAGTTAGCTAGTATGAAAAAAGCTAGCTTTTCTAGTTAAGTGATGCTAATAAATCTATTACGACTATTAGAACATAATAATAAGATTTAAAATAACAAATTATTCTACATACGAATGGGATTATAGAAGAATAAAAAGATATATTCCGTTAGTTCATAAAGTGGCTTCAATTAGAACCATCATCATCTTAGTATCAAAAGTATTTAGAATATTTTAAGGATAAATTCTATTGCAAGGATTATGTGTAATAAAGCAGGGAGTATTTAATTTAATAGCTTCTTTTAGTAAACAGAAACTTGTACTAAAGTATACAAGAACAATTAAACTCAATATTTTTTAGTCTGCTCGAAACCATTAATTACAGAAAAATAATTTTGAAGTAAAATTTAAAAACAGCTATCCATGTTTAAGTTTAATTTATGAGCAGCATTACAGAATAAATAAGAAGATCAGTAATACCTAGGAAATCTTATGCCAACTAAGAATCATTAAAGGGAATTTAAAAAGTAAAATGGACACTACAGCAAGTTAAAATTCATGATTATATGAATAAGATTAAGTAGATCAGACATATCATTGATTTTGTTTCTCACTCGAATGGCGAAAAAGTTAATCTGCTTTAGAAATTTTCCAAACAGAATAAATACACTAATATTCCAAAAACTGAAGGCCTCATAGACGAAGAAATATAGGCTAACTCCGAATCAATGATTATAAGTGTTATGCAAAAATATCCTTAAAATTCTCAATTGTGTAATCAAACTTTGGTGAGTGATTTAAATCAAACTGAGTTTGATATTCTTTATAGTGACCAATTAAAAGTAAAGATTATGCTTAAGAGATACACCCAAGCCCTCCTAAATAACTGGGTTTATGATTTGAGACGCAAAAAAAAGATATACCTTCATATCTATAACTAACAAGATAAAGTGGATTAAGAATTAAAATTCTTTTACACAGAACACAGTTAATATGTGATTGATTATAACTATGACAGCTCTACTGAAGTTAAAAGTAAGAATCAAATAGCGATATATTTTTTTAATGTTTAGAGAGGTAAACATTTTAAAAACTATGTGCTGACAGAGTATAAAGAAAATTAATTTATCTAAGAAGAAATTAAGTACTCTATACCAAAAGTGTTAGATGTAAACTGGTAAAGTATCTCTGCTCAAACCCCTTCATCAATAACTTATTAAATAACCTCAAGTAATTAAAGTGATAGAACATACAGTAACGTAAATTAGCAAGCTATTAATAACTTTGATGTTACAAATTAAAATAATTTGAGAAGTTCTTAATAAAATTAACCTATTGAATAATATGTTCATGTAGAGAATTTGTTAGATTTAGAAATTTTCAATTCATCTCTTTGTATTACAGATTAATTTATTGTTAAGATGTTTGGAGAGGTCATCAATCCTACAACATGGAAGTAAAAAGAGTTTTCTAAAATGATATTTATTGTTCCACGTAAGAAAAAAAACAATTTGCCTGATTAAAATGATTAAGTATTATAATTAAAGCTACTTGAGCCTTACTAAAAAGAAAATTACATTTTCAATTCATTTCCAAGATCTGGCTGTGTATGCGTGTATCAAAAAGAAGAAACACCTTAAATAGCTGAAAAAATTTATGTGTTTGGTGGTATTTCTTACAACGGCTATTTGTGTAATTTCATAGAAGAGTACGTAGTTGATAATAAAGAGTAATAATTATTATATGTAAAAGTTAGATAGAAAACATTAGCTTAAAAGACTTTCCGTCCTCTCTTTTCTCCCTTTACTTTTACTTATAATCAGAATGTTTACTTTTTAGGAGGTGAAATCGATAAAAATCTCATATTAAGAGGATTTAATTAAGTATACCTATAGCAATATAGCTTGAAGGATTAGCAATTCAAATTTATTCAAACGCTAAAAAGAAAAGAAATCATCTCTAAATTAAATTTAACGAGCATGGATAACAAACAACACTAAAAAGAATTTTTGAAATTTGCTGAGATCATTCCCTTTTATGCTGTTAATTTAAATACATATTATGATGAGGATAATCAACATTAATATATAGCTTTATTGGGAAAATGCAACTCTGCTATAGAGTAAATCTTAGAAAAAACAACAGTCATTGAAGTTTAACTTGAAAATTTGGTACATTCTCTTGATCCAAATAAAAAATTACAGATAGAAAAATATATTAAAATTGAAACTACATTAGAAGATGAAAAAGTATAAGAACTTAGATTAAATGAGTACAATAGCTCAAAAACTTTCTTTTTGTCTTCATTTTAGGCTGACTAGTCAACTCTTTTGTCTAGTTAAAATAAAACAAGCGAATAATAGAAGTAGTAGCCATAAGCTAATTCTTAATCAAGTGGAGATGAGAAAACAAGCATAATTAAACCTGACGGTACTGCTAATATTAATGAAAAAACAGTATAAAATAGAGATACTAATCGAGTTAATTAGGAAGATAAGACTATGTCTTTGGCTAATTAAAATAAATTAAGCGAATAATAGAAGTAGGAATCAAAAGCTATTTCTTAGCAAAACGATGGCTAAAATTAACAATCTACAATTTAAAATACTTTTGGCAATGACAAAACAACTATAAGTAAATCTAGCGGTGGTGACAAAGATAACAAAACAGTAAAAAACAAAGATACCGCTCAATCTAATAATCATGAAAAAACGAAAAAAATTGTTCCCAGTAATAACAAAAGTAATAACTATGATGAAAAATTAACTGAAAACATGAATTCACAAGAGAATTTATAATTATCAGTTTAGCAATAAGAAAGTAAAAAATTAGAAAGCGAGTCTGAATAATAATCGCATTTAGCAGCTATACAAGAATAGAGTGCTTAAAATACCAAAGGTATTAAAAAATAAAATTGCAAGGACTTAGTTGATAAAATTAATTATTTATCTAAAGATTTAAAATTTGAATCGAAAAATACTTTAGCTGGTTAATTTGAAACAACAGGAAAAGCTTCATATTTAAATCCAGTTCAATCAGAATACTACTACACCTAAGAGGAAAAATAAATACCAAAATACTTCCTAGTTTAAAATCATTTTAGTAAAATAATTAACATTCTTATAGGTGATACCACTCAAAATCAGTTTTAAATTGCACCAAAGTTTTAACTTACTATCAGATTTAATGATGAAGATTTCAAAGAGTCTCTACTTTCTAATTAAATGCATTTTCTAACATACTATCTCAATATGGAAAAGAGGGTATGCGTCTTTTACAAATCTCTCTCTTTTGAAGAGTGCACTGAGCTTTCTTAAAGTTATCCTAATTTCAGGAGCTTTAATTCCGTCTACAAGTGCTAAGTCAAATTTGATCAGCAAAAGTTGACTGTGCTATCTTTGTAAGATGAAGCCTTAGATACTTTGAACGAAAATCTTGTTAATAGATACGTAGTTTGTGACTAGGAGTATATTTATTTAATCAACGGAACAGATTTTAAAGATCCTAATATTCCATACAATAAACTTTCTCCATGCGAGCGTATCAGTATCAAAACAAAAGTCGTTTAAAAAATTAACGATTGTATTTATTTAGATTGCAAAAAGTCTCAAATCCTCTAGAACAATAACTACATATTCTACATAGGATTATATGAAAACTAAGAAGAATTAGAAAACGAAGATGAAAACATGGAAACAGAACAAGATGAGGAAAGTGAAGAAAGCGAAAATGAAGATGAATAATCTGAATAATTGATTGTTTAAATTTTTGATAAAAAAAATAAAGTATGGAGGGTAATAAGATTATCTTAGTGCAAGGAAATTAATAATAAATTCACTAATTTTACCTTTCTATTGGGTAATTAAGAAAATAAGATCTTTGCAATCAACACCAAATTTAGCAACAAAAAAAAAGATTCTATTGCAAACCATGAATTGACTTTTGACTTAAATAACCTTTACTGCACTGAAGAAATCCAACATCTTCCCTTCAATTGGAAAGCATAAAAATCTGTTGAAATAATTAGATCATTATACTATTCTGCCACTGCTTATGCTATATTGCCAACCAACCCTGTTACCTATTCGAATATTTCTTTAATTCCCAAGTAATATAATAAAATTTGATTAGAGTTTGACTTTTAATGATAGGTTTCAATAAAAATTACTTAACTGTTCCTTAATAAACTGATTTTATTTGAATTAAGCATAACTTCTAAAGATGTACAATTAAAGTTACAGTCATAATTTCATTCCATGTTACTGATTTATACAAGGTATTCGTAAGTATTTAAAGACAAAGATCATAAATTGAAATATTAAATTCATCTATCTATTTATTTACTTATTAATTTTTTCATTTTATAAGTAATAAATATTTGTATTTTTTTAACTTTTTTAATAAACAATTATTTGATTTTGTTTTTCTCATTCAACAGTTTTTTTTTATTAAAGCTTGTTTGAATGTATTTATGATGCTTTTTTATTTTAAAGTTATTCTTTTTTTTACTTAATAAATTTTTTATTAAATTTTTACTACAAAATAGATATTTATATTAAAGTATAGCATAAGCAGTATAAATCAAATATTAAGTTCACTAATTTAATCAATATAAAAAATAAATAGCCAATAATTATAAATTTAATATTCTATATAATTGTTGACACAAGAAATAATTAGTCAAACTTAGCTTATTTTTTATATCTTAAATATTTGATATTTTTTTTGTTTAATTAAAATTTTTTTATTTTGCATTTAAAGATATCTAAGTTTAAAAAATAATATGTAATAATTTTAATATAAAATTTTATTAAATTTTGTTATTCAGAAGCAATTATTGTACATTTAATTTGAAAGTAACTAAGTTAGTTTATTTTTGTCTTAAATATTTTATATTTTTTTTGTTTTATTTTTTATTGCACATATAAAAATCTAAGTTAAAAAAATAAATAGTTATTTAATTAAAAATTTTTATTCAATTTTGCTATTCAAGAAGCAATTATTTATGATTACTCATCTCAGTTATTGAAAGTAATTAAGCTGGTTTGTTATTTGTCTTAAATATTTTATTTTTTTTTTATTAAAATTATAAATTTAAATATCTATATCTTATTTCTTTATATAAATAATATGGAAATAGAATTTAGAATTGATTATTGATATGACTTTATCACTAATTACTAATCATTTTTTGCAGTAAAATATGACTTGATAAGTAGACGATAATTATTTATATATTTCTGCAATTTTTATCATTAATCATTTATCAAAAATTAATTTAAAAACAAACTATAAAAATATAAATTTTTATATCTTTTTACATATTTTATTTTTTTAAGATTTTTATTGTAAAATGAGCTATCCTGCTCCTTACAATCCTATTGAAGGCATTCCAGAAATATTTAGGGCTAAATTATTTAAGTTAGATTAATAGTCTAATACATGGAGAGATGTAGGACTTGGATATCCAAAAATTATTTAAACAAGCAGTGTAAATTGAGTTTAAATGATTCATTTTATTTATAATATAGCCTCTTATTTGGTCATCAATATATCGTTTTGTTAATCTAAATATTGTTTGTAAATTTACAATTAGAGCGAGGGTTATTTGTTGAAATTCTATCTAGAGAAGAATAAATCTGAAGTATTTTCAGAAAACTTGTCAAATGATCTAATAATAGAAAATCCGAAAGGTATTTAAAAAATATTTGTTATGCTAATTCATTTATGTAGAATTCAAGAGTGAATACAATTTAGTTTAGGTAAAAAATAGACGAATAAGCAAATAAATATGTTAAACTAATTTGATTTACAATTATTTAGTCAATTAGCAATAATTTGCAAAGATAGTTAATTCTTGACGATTGTTGATCTGCATCATTTTAAATATGTTTCTCAATAAACAAATTTATTTTACATTTATTGATAAATCAATTGAAGCTATTAGAATTAATTTAGCTTGATTCTAAGTCTCCATTTTACATATAATTTTTACAATTTAAATTTAATTTATTAAACAGAAAAATAAATAACTATTTCTAATGATTTGACTGAAGATGATATTGCTATCAGCTTTTAAAATGAAGCAGGTAGACTCGCTCTTTGGTAAAGCTATATAGCTTTTAATAGCATTTTTTAGGCAGTAAAAAAATTATTATTTATATATTAATATATAGGAAATAGATCAAGGAAGTTAAATCAAATATAAGCTATCAAAAACAAGAAGATGAATTTAGATCATACAAAAAGTAATTTGAAGAGGCAGAAGAAGAGGGATAATTTATTCTCCCTATTCCGAATATAAATAATTTAGAGGCTTTTTTGAAGATTTTAATGGTAATAATTAGTTATTTTGTATTTTTTATTACTTAGAATTCGTATTATATATTAGGACACTCCTGCAGAAGACAGAAACGTTATTTCTTCAGAAATGATGGTGAGAGTAAATCACTACAAAGTTTTATTTATAATTATTTAGCCTTTACTTTATAAAAGCAATCTACCTTGTTTAGAAATTTTAGAGAAGTTTTCAACAAGTGCGAAAAGGAGAACAATTTAGAAGCATTGAACACCCTCTGTTAAATATTTAAGTCATTAATATTTTACTCAGAGCATGAATTACTTTAAGTCTTACTCAACGAAGAAAATTACATCTTAACATTTGGAATCCTTGAGTGTAAGAGAGACCGTTTCTTTTAATGCAATAAAAAAACTATTTATAGATCAAATATTCAAATTTATTTGCAAAATCACACTACCTATAATAGACGATGAGTAAATGTACAACAAACAGAAGGAGACTCACAGATAGTTCTTTCAGAGGAGAGCAAAATTCTTATCAGTAGTTTAATTCAAGGACCAATCAAAATTAGATGATATTCACTTCAATTTCAGACTCTAGTATTTAAGAGACTCAGCCTTGGCTCACATTTTAGATGAGTCTACTTTAAACCTGATGAATTTGGTATTTATTTATCATTTATAACTATCTTTTTTGGCTCCTTTATTTAATAATCTTACTTTTTTATAAAATATATTCAAGATAAGTCAAAGAATATATAAAAACTTGGTTCAATATATTATCACCAACAGAGAAATGATTTCTCAGATTTTGAATGCTTTGAATCTAAAAGATTATTAATCTCTTTGTATGGTTTATGATATGTTTTAGTCTATGAAAAATATGGATAATTTCGTAATACACATTATTATTTATTAAAGAATTTGAATTTCCATAAAGTTAGATAAAAGTATTTCATCCCCTATTTTACTAAATATTATAGTTAGAAACTTCTGTTAGCATTTACGATGCTTTTTATGAGAGGACAATTTTTGAAATGCTAGATTCATTTTTAAGAAATTATGAGAAGCCTAACTAAGGAAATTAAATGCAATCCTTTGGTATTCAAAGAAAAAAATAGCAAATACTGGATGAAAATTAATTAGAAATGATCCCTCAAATGATTGTATAAATATTAATTTAGTATATGAACAACAAGCCCTAGTTGCTATTAAAATACATGAGAAGTATGGAAGAAAAAGTCCAAAAATATAGATTTTTCTAGTTGATTTGCGAATCTGTGATGAACCAGAAATATACAAACAATTAATTATATGTAAAATCCAAATCTTCAAAATTACTTTAATTTAAATCATCAATTTTATTGAATCAGTTTAGTGATCTTCTTAAGCTAATATTGGAAAACTCCATTAAAAATGATGAAGATTATGTATTCCTTGAATAATTCTTATAAATACACTTGGGAAAAATGCTTGATATTTTCTACACTGCTGATTACAGCGAAGAAAAAGTCTTTGGTAGGATATTGCTCATAGATATTATGGTCAACATATTGAGAAATTTAGACAATATCTGCATATGCATACCAAATCTTACTTATGAAGTGTTTTTCTCGATACCCTAAAAAATGCTACCCTTATTTAACAAAAATTTAAAGCACCTGCACTCTCAAATTATTAGTCTTTATATTTCTTATATAGAAATAAACGTAAATAATTTAATTATTTTTAAATGTAATTGATTACATCTTTTTAATAAATAATTAAGAAACCTGAATTCCATTAAGTATTGTATGATGTTTTGGTTCCCCTTACAACCTATCTTGTTAAAAAAATAAAAAATAAAAACAATCTCATCTACTCAGAAATTATTAAATTGTTTAAACTTGCTTAAACAAGTTAGATTTTAATTAGCGGACTGGTAAATAAGCATCATTTAAAATTTAATTATAAAAATATTTTGATTTGATTTGTAATAAACAGCAACAGATCCACTTACAGTTTGAAAAAAACACAGTCTATCAAAATTTCTTAAATGACATTAGGAAGAGTATTCCACCAGAAGAAAATAATTCGAGTCAATCTACAAACAGTCTGTTTAACATAACAAATGTCAAAATTAGTTTGGATAGCCACAAAAGATTTGATAATATTTTAGGAAAAGATGAAATTGATATAGATTTTATAAGAAAAGGTTCTTAAAATTCAAGTCCTAAATCCTCAGCTGGCTCTAACTCATCAAGTCCAATAAAACAAAGCTAAAATTTTAATAATTATGAAGATGATGACCATGAAGGTAAAATAAAAAAAATAATTCATTAAATTTCAAAAAAAATTTTAATAAAAGTGTAAGATATTGTACAAAAGCGTTTTAAGAGTTCTAGTTCACAATGAGAAACATTAAAAATTGAGCTTTTAAGTATATTTTAAGACCTTGCATTTTTGTTTAAATATAATAATTCTACTTATTTATATTTTGTGACTCAAACCCTTAAGATATATATAAACCTCAAACATTTTTAGTTATTTCCTCAATAAAATTATTTAATTTATTTTTACATTAAGTCCAACAAAAAATTTTTTTCAGATCACCAAAAGATAAATATTAATTATGATTTTATTACAATTTTCTAATTCTCAAAATTAAAAATAGTTTAAGTAAGAAAATTAATAAAATTCAAAATTTAATTAATAATTTCAAAAATGTATTAAAAAAAAAAAATTTCATCTGATAAAATTTGAAATAAAAGCTTTCAATTAAAATATTCATGATGATAAAATACAATTTTCATAGTATAAAAGCAATACAGATAGTTTTATATATAGAGATTCATATTTTAATTTGACGACAAGTAAAACGTTCTGTTCTGTTGAAATATAATTATTTTTGATAAATTTTTTACCTTTGCTAAACACTGAGTATATTTGAATTTTATATTGCATGCAATCAATATTAGCCATCAAAATTAAAACAACTTTTTAAGGGAGATATCAAGTTATCATAAACATATTTGCTTTTTACGAGAGTTAGATGATATTTATATTTATCTCTTAAGTTTTGTGGTATTTATTAAAGATATAAGAAAAGAAGAGTTTTTGTGAGTAAGGAATAAAAAAGATCGATAAAAAGATTACTGTTGAATGAATTTATATATAAGAAGAAGATTATGTGTTTTAATTATTTGTATTCAAATTAATCAAGAGATATTTGATATTGAAGCTATCGTACTCTCATTATTATCATTTATCTCATTTAAATTTTGTGCAGCTGTTTCTTACAGTTTTGATTTTGAAAAGCCAATATACACTTTCCTATTATGTTAATTTATTTAATGATATTGTTAAATTTATTCAATAAAAATTAAATTACTTTCCACAAATTTCTTCTCCGTTATAAAGTGAAATTGCAAGCAAGGCCTTTTCTTTATTAGGAAGTTTAAGGATGCAAATATTTTAAGCTTCTTCTATGATGAACCTTTTTTTAATTAAAACAAAAATTTAGAGAAAAAGAAAATAGGAATGTAAAAATTAATTACTTTGATCTCAAAATAGGACCAACTCTTTGGAGGGAATTTGAAAGAATATCGATATTGCATGCTTGTCTGTTTAAGCCAGTAATAATAATGCATTCACTAGGTGGGTTGATTATTTTAGAAATGTTTATCTCATTCTTTTTATTTGATGAGTTATTCACATAATACTCTTCGCTATCCTCACTTGTTCCAGTTGTAGAAGATGCATTATTATCTTTCTTTAAATTCTTTATAAAGATTTAATCGTAATTGCTGTAAAATATCTTATTATTAAATGATTATGTTAATATTTTTAGATTGGTGTTTTAATTAAATATTACTTTTATTTCTTGATCCATAAAAGTCATGTCATTTAAACTTTCTTTAGCTGCAGATGCACTTTCTATTTTAGTGTACTCTACTAAGCATGAAGATTTATTTTTTAAATACATTATTTTTTCTATAGGCCCAAAATAGCTGAAAATATTGATAAGCATTTTGAGAGTTACTTTAGACTTGTCAAACCAGTTAGCATAAATTACTTTTGACCTTCTTAAAGCTTTTTTTTTTCAATTTGAAGTTAATACATAAAAAAAATGATGTTTAATTAATTAATTACATTTAATGAACTGAGGATTAACATAATCTCCAATATTCATGCCTGGATTGATTTCATTATTAACCAAGAAAGGATAATTTGAGAGAATTTATAAATTTTGATTTGAAGAATTAGAGACATTATTACCACAAGAGTTTCCATTAAGATTATTGGAAGAAGAATTTGTTTTTTTGTGGATAGCGTTACCTCCATTTACTGAGCTGAGACTCTAGCTACTTCCTTGATTAATATGATTAGTTATATTTCCATTGTTATTGTTATTATTATTATTATTGTTGTTGCTATTGCTATTATAGTTATTGAACAAGAAAAAAGAATTTCCGTTAGAACCTCCTGTCTCATCATTTAGGCTTTAGCTTTCTATGTTTTAAGAAGTATTTTAAGAGTTGAAAGCAGGTCCACCTATCGATGAATTCAAGCTACTTTTGTCATCATCTTTATCTTTTTTATCATGGTTGATTTATTTTTCAACTTTTTCATGAGATTTTTAATTGTTTACATGAGGAGGTTAGAACATAATCCCTTAACTATTATTATTGTTGTTATTGTTGTTGTTGTTAATACTCATTTAGCTATTATTCTAAGAGAAATTTAAGCTACTCATTGAATTACTAGGATTATTAGTCGGATTGATGAAGTTCATCATGTTGTAATCAAGTTAATTGGGCATAATTCGATTTGTATTTTAAAAGTTTTAGAAATTATTACCTAACATTTGATTATTTCCTACGAACCCTACCATATTAGGATTACCCATCTAAGGCATGAAATTATTGAATTACATAAAATTAGGATGCTGTTGCTGTTGTTGTTGTTATTACTATTATGATTACTAATAATAAAATCCCTGTTAGTTTTATTGTAGTTATTACTACTATTATTATTGTTAGTGCATCCATAGCATGTTCATATCACTAGGAATCATTTTAGTATTCATTTATGGAGGATATCCAAACATATTGTACTATTGTTACTACTATTAATTCAAAGTAGAATTGTTAAAGCTAAAATTCGCATGTTCGAACGATTAGTTTTTTCTATTGTTAGGATCAATATTGTTGAAATTATTGTTTTAACTTGAGCTGTTTTAGTTTGAATGATGAGACATTTTTTATTCCTCGATAGCAGAAGTGTCATCTAAAATATTTTGTAAGTTATTTATATCTTCTTCTTTTTCGGAATAATCTGAAGAAGTCTAAAGCACCCCTAGAATTGTCAGAGGATCGTTATTTTTCTTTGAATCGATTTAAGAGCTTTTCTGACTGCTTGATTTATTCTTGGATTTTTTACTTTGAGTTTAGGCTTATTGCTACTGAAGCTAAAGATTTTACTGCATTTATATCTGTTAAGCATGCAAATTTTATTACTATTGTTACTACATAGGTAAATTATTTAGTAATGGGTTTGTAAAACTTTAATTTTTACTATCTATTATTTGTTCCTTACTTTTTACATTCAAATTAAGTTAATTTAATTATTAAGTTAAATCAAAATTGTTATTTATATTATTATTAAATCCCATCTAATATTATTACTGCATGTTGTATTAAGGATACATCATTCCTCCACTGTTAATTGCAGGAAAACCCGGTTACATATTCTGGTTCTAGATCATTTAATTTGGTTATTACTTGACGTTTATAGGATTTACAGGCCATTTTTAGTAAGGTTGATTTTATTAGATAGGATAACCAGGTGGCATTTAACTCATAGGTGGTTAAATACCTGGGTACATGTTTTACTAGTAAGGTGGAGGATAATTCATTCCTACGGAAGGATACTATTACATATATTAATTTTGCTATTACATCATATTCCATGGCATCTAAGGATACTGCTGCTAATTAAGATTGGGTTATTAAGGGGCCATTACAGGCATTTAAGGATTATTGCTCATTGGCGGAATCCCTTACTAATTGACATACATAGGTAGAATCTAATTTGCAATCAAATCATAAGGATTTATTGGATTTGTATTATTCATATATAAATTGCTTTAAGGATTCGTATATTAATTTTATAAATTCAGTTACTACTGCTATTACTGTTGCTATTACTGCTACTATTACTATTGCTATTAAATCTTAGAAGAACTTCTCAATTCATTGTTATTTCCAAATGATTTATTTATGCTTGCTTCCTATGAGTTAGTAGAATTTTCAAGTCTTTTAAATAAAATAGAATAAATATTAGAAGCAAATTATCACTAAATAATATTTTTATACCTATGACTTGAGGTAGGTTTTCCTTCTAGTCCAGAAATACTGCCTTGTTTATCACTGCTTTAGCTGTTACCCATCATAATTTATCTTACGACAGTGTAATCTTTTTTAAAGAACAAGTAAATAAATGATTTGATTGACATATGTAAAACGTAGGATTTGAATTTAAAAAAATAAAATATTTTTCAAACAAAAAAGATCAATTTAATTTGAATTATTTTATTTTTAGTTTTTGGTACGCTAAGTTCAAATTTTGATTATTCAAAATGCAAAGAAAGAATTAAAAATATTACCAAATCCTCCAGGATTATTTTCTTAGAAAACTATTTTTTTTAGTTATGAGGGATAAATATTCATACGAAAACCTTACAGTAATTCAGTGTTGTTGAGAGCATCTAATGACCTTTATGCGTTTTCAATCGAATCCATTTCAACAAATGCCTTGCATTTTACGGTTCTTTCAAAAATCAAAAGCTTATTTATATTAAATAAATTATATATAATCAACAAAACTAATAAACAAAATATATTCATTAATATTTGCTGGACTTTATGTTAAACTTTATCAAATTAGATAGATATAAGTCCCAAACTAAAAAGATTTTTTATTAGGAATTGTTGTCCATGGTTAAATAAGGTTATTGAAAAATATCTCTCCAACCAATTTTAACTTAAATTATTTTATTTGCAGCATACAAACACTTATCATATTTATTTTCTTTTAAAATATTTACCCTATAAACTTCACCATATGCAGAAAATACTTTGTGATACTATTCTTAATTAATGATCTTATTTTCGGGATTATTGACTACTACAAGTAAAACTCCAGTGGTACATCTGTTATTGCCCTTTTTAATAATTAATTAAAAAGAAATGAAGCTAATTGCAAAACGAGCATCAAGTATATTAAAGCTCTCTTAAAAGCAAAAGTTGCAATATCATAAATATAGCTCTATTATCATAGAATCAATATAATGAATTGTTTTGATTTGAATGAGACTAAAATCTGAAAATATTTTGAATAAATTTATTTAATCCCAAATTAAATACTGTTTATGAATCCATTCTTTCAAATTCTTAGAGCGGGCTCTTAGTAAGGCTTCTCGCTACGATATTCTGCTATGTTTTTGAATTACCTTATTCGATTTGTCTTTTAATTTTTAATGTTAATACTCTTAAAATTAAAAGCTATAATCTATTTTGCTTTTTTGAATACAATAAGATAGTATTAATGTTTTACAGATTAAGTTTTTTTTCTTTTTTTCTTTTGGAGAAGTTTATATCAATTGCAATGCTTTTTGCATTAGATTCTTATTTAATTACTTCCTTCAATATAATATACACAGACAAGCATATAATCTATATAAAAAACAAACAATCTAAATTGATTTTCACTACCTTACTTACTTTCCACCTCTTTTACCTTTATATTGCTAATTATTTTATTTTTGATCTATCTAATTATTATATGCGCCTAATACATATTAAACTGTATAGCACTAATTGTTTGTTCATTTCTAATACATTTATTTTTCCATATTAAATAATTAATTTTTAATTTTCTAAAAAACCATTCCAAATTTGCGATTGATAATACCAGAATAGAAATCTTCATAGTTATTCATTTTAATTTTATTAATAAAACTCTTTATTCTCTCTTTTGCAATTATTGTGTATTAATTATTAAATTTAAATATTGTTAAAAACAATATTTGATTTTAAGTTCTTATGGTTGAAACATTTTTTCAATTCAAAAATAAGTTTTCTCTATTTCATCAGTAATGATTGAATTATTTAGCATTTTTAAATACTTACATTTTCTGCAAATAAATTTTCATAAAACTTTGAATACTAAATGTAAGTTTTTGAATATATTTCATGCTTTTCATTTTTTTCTATCAGAAATTAGAGTATAATTAATATAACAAAAGATAAGATTGGATTCTTATTTTGTGGACGATAATTAAAAGAATAAATTTAATTTAAAAATTTTTTATTATGACATGAATTTTAAAAATCCTCCAATTCAGAACTCTATAATAGTAAATTAAAAGAGCATTTAAAGAAGGTTTATTTGAATATAACATTATAAAATTAAATTATAAAAGCAAATCATAATCAATTCAAGAAAGATGTCTCAAAATAATAAAAATTAACAAAATTATTCATTACATAATATATATGAAATCAATTTTAAAAATACTGCAATAGAGAGTGCTGCAATAGTAAATTAGTAGAGAGAGAATCTTTTAAGAAAATTTATTTGAATATAACATTATAAAAACAAACTATAAATAAAATTCTCAATCTCTTAAAGAAGAATGCCTTGAAATAATAAAAATTAACCAAATTTATCATTTCAATACAAATACAAACAATAAAATATATAGTTTGTAAAATGAATCGTAAATTTTTTGAAATATATTAAATTCTGCTATTAAGTATGATTAAATAAATTTTTCAAACTTTCTTTTCAAATGGTAAATTGATAGTAAACGATTGCTTTTTTATATTTCCATAAGGCACAAAAAGTTTATTATTCTCTTTGTTTGTTTTATTAACTAATTTTGTTTCCCAAACATGTAATTCTTGGTCTAGAATTTATTCAGCAACCTTATTTAATATGAAAATATATTTTTATCTTATAAATATTATAATTAATGTTGAATTAAAACTACATTTCTCCCATTCTGATTCATTTTTTTATTTGTAAAAAAGTTTCTGTCATTTGAAACATTTAGAAAGCTTTTCTATTTTTTAGCACTTACAGCACTACTTGTATCTAATTAGCTTTAGCTAGTACTTGATGGTACGTAAATAGGAACTCCAGGTTATTCTTTTTCTGGGTGGTAACAAAACCCGAATGGATTTTGTGGAGGATCTTTCAAGGCACTTTGAGGTCTCTAATGTAAAACATAATTCTAACTCTTAAGCAAGTAATTTAGCAACTAACTTTCTTCTTTGTTTTCAGGATTACTCTTTAAATTATATGTGTTATTTGTTTGGCTTAGAGTTTTTTCTGATAAATATTAGTTTTCAAAATGACGTGGAAATGAATTATTTTCTTGAAGTCTAATATGATTAGGATCTATATATTTAACATCAGCTGTTTTTTACTTTTTATTTGCAATATCTGCTCCTTATCTTATATTCAAGATTTTTTTTAAGTTAGCTTTTTTTTAAAATATATAATATTTGTTAAACAATAAAAATAAGTTTTAACAGGAAATATAGTCTAAAATATTTATTCCATGTTTGATATTAAGCAAGTGAAGAATTAATGAGCTAATATAGCCAAAAGTGTAATTACCTGGGAAAATAAGTAACTTTATATATTAAATATTGAATTTTTTTGTTAAAAAATTTCATTTTTTGTTAAAAAGTAGTTTTTAAAAAATTATAATAAAGGAATACTTATTAAATCTAACTAACAATTTCCAATCATTAAAAATTAGAAAATATTGTAATTTAAAATAAAATATCTTCAATCTTCCTCCTCAAATTTTAACATCAGATTATTTATTTTATTAATCCATGAAATAATAGTGAAAAATTTGATACCAACTCATTCATTCATTTTTTATGATAAATTAAAAAAATAAAAGTAAGGAATGAATGAGCAAAATATTTAGAATATAAAATTTCACCTCTGTACTTAGGGTCCAATTAATGATATCCGAATATTTGGCTTTTATAGTTTTCTATTCTTACTGATTTTTAACTAGAAAGTTTAAAGTTTTTATATTTCTTTTCCTCTTTTTTACTATCTTGATTTGAAATTAACTAAATTTTATTTAGTTGAAGCTACTATCTTCCTTTCTATAGATCATCAGTAAGTTAAGATGAGCTCACATAATTATTTTTATTGGTCATAAAAGGTTAATTTATTTAATTTATTTTCAAGGCTTTATATTGCTAAATCTAACCTTGTGATTATGTGCCATTTTTATTTAGTATATGACTTGACGATTGAGGCCTGTTTAATCTATTCTGTATTGGAAATCCTTAAATAAAGGAAGGAGCTAATAACTTTATTGTATTATTTTTTGAATAAAAGATTTAATTTATGAACATAAATTTAATTTACCATTAATTTTTAGTATGAATCTTGCTACATAGTACCCAACAATTTTTGCTTTTTGGGACAGTAAAAAAAACAAAATAAGTTAATAAATAAGAATAAGAGCCAATATAAAAAATTTAATTAATAATATAAATATAATTTAAATACCATTTCTTCTTTTTTACTGCTATTACAAGCAAGAAGGAGAAATTCGTGCAACATAATCCTATGCTGAATCAAAAAATCTTGCTTATTTTATAATATCCATTGTGTGAGTTTTCTTTCATTGATATACCTATTTATTTTCTAATTAATTGTTTCAAGAAGTTATTTTTATGATTTATTTACCCAAAGGATACTCTAAATTAATTCATTATCTATTGGCATACCATTTGCCATCCATTCTTAATCAGATGAATTAAATATTTATATGCAATTTTAAATTTACAGCATCCTATAAAAATTTCATTTAATTAGTTGTGATGGAATGAAATATTTATAAGCAATTTATTTAATAAGAAGTAATATTTACTCAATAATTTTTAGTGAGGCTATATAAAGAATGCATTCTATAGTTTTGAGATATGTAGCTTTAGTTAATTTACCTAAAATCTGTTTTATTTATTTGACAAAATCATTTTTTATAACTTAATTAAGTGATCATAACTTAAATTTACTTACAGGAGGTATTCTTTCTTAAAAATAAGTTGAGTTAATTATTTCAACAATAAATGAAACTTCATAGTCTTGATTTAGGTAGTCGTTTAAATCCATTTCTTCCATTATTTCTACTAAAGAATCAAATACCAATTCAAACTTTTAAATTTATATTTGTATATTGTCCATTATCAAATTACAAATTCTCTAATTTTATTAATTACTCCTAAATATTCTGAAATAAGCTTCCTATCATTTTTTATTAATAATTTTTGTGTTTAAGTTCAATTTCTAATTCTAAAACAAATAAATGTGATACCTAATTGTTTAGAGAGACACTTTAGTAGAAGAGCTATATAATTTTTATATGCATATGAAATCTTCTTATTATGTTTCTTCGTTCTAAGTTGCTTTTTTTTAAGTTCGCATTATTAAAATTAATCAGTATGCAATTTTTTAAATGCTTAAATTTAATAGTCTAAGATTTATAAAGTAATCAATTTATTAATTTGATCAAATAAAAATGCTACTTTAGCTATGGTAAATTTTTTAAATTTATAAAATATAACTCTTAAAAACATTTTAGTAATTTCATAAAAGAATAAATATTTTATAACATTTATTGGTTTAAAATTAGTTCATTCGTTTAACTATAAATTTAAAATCTTTGGTTTCTTAAATTCAAATAAATTCAATCTGAATCATAAGTCTATAACTGAATGTAAAAAAATATACTATTATTCATAATTAAAATATATACTAAAAATAATTTTTAAAATAATTAGTTTAGCATAATTTTAAATTTTTAAAAAAATAAAATATTTTTAATTAATAAAATAATTAAAATAAATTTTTAGATTCAAAAAACTTGAAATCCTTTTAGGATAAATGATAATAACTAATTGTTTAAGATACCCATAATAAGTAAATATTAATTAAGGTAGATAACAAAGATATATTTTTAATTATAATATGGCAAGCTTAATAAATGGAAAAAGATTAAAGGTTGCTAACTGAAGTAGTGAAGCAGGGAATTGTAATGGGACATAAATATTAAGATAAGTCATATTACAAAATAATGAAAACTTTTGATTTAAAATCAAAAGGAAAAATATCAAAGGTGCTTAATAAATACAATATTTAAGGAAATATTGATATAATTATAAATTATTTGGACAGTAATACTTATATGAAGATTAAAAAGCAGATTTTATTGAGGGCTTGATTGCTGAATAATCACCTTTCAAATTTAATATATTTGATTTTTAATTTTGTTTATATCAAAAACATGGAAAATACATATCATACGGAACAGCTCAGCATATTTTAATATAAATTGATATAAATATGATAGATTTAAAAAGGTTTACTCTTTATCAAGTAAAAATAAATAAGATAGACTAAAATTCAGCAAACAATACTCTTATTAAAGCTTGGATAAGATTTTATTTTCTGATAAATGTATGTTTAGCCTATAAGATTATAAAATCGAAGTTTGGTATGCTGAGGATATTGATAGATAATTTTCAATGCCTTAACTTTCTCATAAAAAATCTTTTATACACTTATTGGGTGGAATAAGTAAAGGCTGAAAAACATAATTATATATATTTGAAAAGAATGTTAATTCAGATGAGTATTAAAAGTGGCTCTAAACATGTTTTCTGCTTTTCTCTTTAAAATATCTTAACTAAATTTATCTATTTTAAGATGGGAATTACCCCCATACGTCTAAATCAACAGACCAATTTATCAAAACTAATGCAATTCATATAATTTAAAATACACATTATTCTCCAGATTAGAAGGCTATAGAACTTGTATGGAGCTAAATGAAAAATTCTTTCGGAAGATTAAAAGCAAATTAAGTAATTCAAAAAAATGAATAATTACAAACATAAATAATAATAATAAAAATGAAATCAGAAAATTGATTAAAAATTAATCAATTCTTTTGTTGATCATATTAAGAAAATATGAGATAAAAATTTTATACTCAAGGTGATTTATGGAATTAATAAATATTTATAATAAATATATATGCTTGTTTCTATAGTTACCTCCTTTCAATTTTACTAAAAGTTTTTCATTCAAAAAATATTAATAGTAATTAAAAAAAGTATTTTTAAATTGGCAGTTAATAGTTTTTTATATTAAAACATATATTCTATAAAGAAATGTAATACTAAAATAATTATTTTAAATAGGCTTTACACATATTTTTTGACAATTTAGAAGATTATTCAAATGATAAGCCATTAAAAATTCTTATGGTAATTTGAAATGATAATAATATATCAAACATTTTACAATTTCATAATAAAAAATTTCTAATGCTATTAGCAACACCTTTAATTATTTTCATTATAAAAGACGGACCTTTGGGACTACCCCCACTTGAACTAGCGTGTTAGGCATATCCCATTAACTATTATTATTATTTTTAATTATCAATATTTTTTTTATCCTCTTCTTCTTTTTGCTCTTTTTATTCAACTTGATTTTTTTTTTCCTCTTCTTCTTTTTGCTCTTTTTATTCAACTTGAGGCTAATGAATATATTCTGTTTTGTAAATATAAATCACTTTTTATTCATTACTTTACTTTTTTTTCATTTCTTCAAGATTACTTTACATATTTTATAGTTTTACTTAGTAACTCTATGTTAATTATTCGTATTTAATTTTTTCAATAGCATTGACTAAATTTTCTTTATATGCTTTAACATCATTCTGCATAAGATTTTCAATTATCTACAGTGACTAGTTATCTTTCAGACTCAAATCACAGATTGTATTTAAAATCTTTAAGTTTTCAATACATTCAAAGATCTTTTCTTTTTGAGAAATACAAGAGCTTATTGCTTTATTTTCACAAAGAAATGTTACGATATTTTGTATGGCAGTAAGAGTAGGCTACAGTAAAAATGTAAAATTTTATTTAGCTAATTTGGAATAATTTTGTTCATTAATTTTTTTCAAAAATTAATTGAAAGATTCAAAGATTTTTAGTAAGTCATCTAAAGATTATGGGAAATCTTGCATTTCTATTTATTTATGAATTTAATCATATGATTCTTTGATTTGATTTATATTTAAAGAAATTTCTTATAAAACTTCAGCTTTAGTGTCACCTTAAAGAATAGTCGTTACACGTTCAAAATTCGTTACTTCTAATTTCTTGACAAGTTCTTGTGCATCTAAGAAGAAATTGGAAGGTAATTCATCATTAGGAAATAATTCGTCAGGAGCATGAAATAAGGCAATATTTCCATTTTCATGAATTTTTTACAAAAATTAAACTAATTTTTAGTTTTTCTCAAAAGTTATCGACAGTTGTAGTTAAGCATTTTGTTTAGTGTATCTTTTAGGACAGCGAGTTATAAGAATTCCAATCGAGTTAGATTTATATTCAATTTCTGGCAACGTTTCCATCAGCTTTGTTAGAATTTTATTTACATGACTGCCTCTCCCTCCAACAATATCAAAAAAGCTGATGACTACAATAATCTTAATATTTCTAGAATGCTAAAGCAAAAATTTTATAATTGCAGAGTTTCGTAGATCTTACTCAGTACCATCAGTATCAAAGAAACCAGGAGCATCATAGCAAGCTAATAATTCACTTTTTATATTTTGGTGGTTTCTTAAGGCCTAAATAACTTAATTTTACTTTAATAATTCGTCATACTCCTCTTATTTGCCATTACATAATTTAGAAATTAAATAATTATCAGTTTTTATTATCTTGTCTTTAATTCGATTATTTATTTCATCCTAAGATAAAGGTATTTCTATCAAGGCTGAAGTTATTTGTCTTGTTTATGAACCTCTCTTCCCTATAAGGAATTTTGTCTTTTATGTACCTTTTTCTTTGTTCTACAAGCAAATGATTCCATTATAATCAACACACTTCAAACCATATCCTTCCAAGCCACTCAGAAAAGTGCTTTTTCCAGAACCTGTGATTCCAAGAACAAGTAAAGAGCTATATCCATCAATTATTTATAGTTAAACATCTTCAACAAGTTTAGATATTTCTTCTTAGATTTTTCTCCAACCAGCTTTTTCTGGTGTTGAATTATCCTTATTAATTTCTATCTATTACATTTTTTTCTTCTTTTTTTGAAAAAATTAGATATTTTGATATTTATTTAAAAACTATTAATAATTAAATCAAAGGGGAAGTTTTTGAGCTAAGTTCTTTTTTCTTAATAAAAGAAATATTGTCTTACAGAATAAATTAAAAAAATATAAATTAAGCTTTTTAGAACAAAAGTTACCCTCTGCTAAGAAATTAGAATATTTAAGGTTTTTTTCTTATGGTTTGTGAATTTAGAATATTTAAGGTTTTTTTCTTATGGTTTGTGAATTTAGAATATTTAACCTTTAAAACTTTCACTAACTAGATTTTCTAAACCTTTTTATTTATTTCTAATTAACTATCTTGATTTTAAAATATCTAAATTTTGTTTAACCAGATCTACTTTGTACCATTTTAAGGATCTTTAGAAAGTTAAGTTGAGATCATAATATTATTTTTATTTATAGTAAAAGGCTAGTTTATTCAATATTATATGAGTGCTTAATTGCCTATTTAATCTATTCTATTTAAAATTACGTAAGCATTTTGAAAACTAACCTTTAACTTATTAAATCATCTAAAGTTAATATGGCGTATCACCTAATAAATTTATACTTTATGGATTAAAAAATAAATAAATTGATAAACATAAATAGCTAATTAGAGCAACTATGCATCATATTAAGAGCTATCAGCAATTAAGATGAGTTTACATTATAACTTATATTTAAAATAAAAATTTTATTTATTTTATTTTATTTCGTTCTTAATAGCTTATCCATTATTGGAAATGTCTTTTAATGAAGGAAATTATATTATGATATTAAATGATTTTAAAATGGAATAAAATATATTGCATGATTATTTGTAGATAAATATTGCTTGATAAATATTACATAATAATTTTTATTTTTTGAAGTTAAAAATTAATGATAAAAAATGTAAATATACCTACCATTTTTACCACTTATGCAATAAAGATGATTTTCGAAGCATAATCCTAAGCTGAATTAAAAATTTTTTTCAATAGATTTTTTATATTTCAGTATTGTTAGAATTAATCATGGTTCAATATTTTAAACACTTAAATTTATAATATTAGATTTATAAAAGTAATAAAATTTTTAATCCTATCAATTAAAAACGCTACTATAATTATAAATTTATGTGAATATTCAAATCTAATTTTATTTTATAGATGATTTATGTAATTTAAGAAAAATTAAATTAAAGAATATTTAGTGTTTTGCTCAAATTTCCTACATATATTTGCAAATACACAATACTTTGAGTATCTATGTACTAAATAAGTAAATTCAATAAAATTTTAAATAATTTAGATACTTATTTTATATAAAAAATTATCATAAAATGAATAATTAAATTCTTATATTTAAATAAAAAAGTTAATTTATTTTTAAGAAAAAAAATGTAAAATAATTATTTTTAAAATTCTAATAATCCTGATTAATTATAATTAAAAATAAATCTAAAAAGTATAAAACTTGCTTATTTATTTAACCAAAGAAGCATTTTAATTATTTTAAACTTAAAAAAATTTTTTTTAAAATATATTTTAATCCTTTAAAAATAAAAATAATTATTTTAAATCATAAATAAAGCATAAGTAGAAAATAAAAAAAATAATACAATTTAGCACAAAAATTTAGAAGAAATCAAAAAAATTAAATTTATGAATTTTAAATATTTATAAAAATGAGAAAGTGTTAAAAAATAATCTATAATTGAGCTAAAGTTAATATAAAATATTAAAAAGAATCTTAGATTTGTAAAATACTAAAATGTTTATCAATTATTGCTTAAAAATAATTCTTTTAGTTAAAATTTTTTTTAAAATATGTAAATTTAATCACAAGCATATTTTTGAACAGTATTAAATATTGTTAGAAAAGTGATAATTAAATTTATAAAGTTAACGAATGATTTTTCGAAATAGCACCTGAAAATAAATTCAATAGTTTTTCTGATTAGTTGATGATAAAATTTTAATTGTGTTTTATAATTATCTCGTTAAACTAACAAATGAATTATTAATATTATGAACAGCTAACTATTGTAAATTACATAGAAAAATTAAATTAGCTTTAATTAGCATTATTTGCTTCTTAATTAATAAATAATATAAAGCAAAAACAAAGAAAGAATTAAAAATTAGAAAGAAAATTCAATATTTAACAAATATTAAATAAAAGGAATGAAAGGATAGAGTGTGTATTAAAATAGTAATAATACAAGTGGTAATAACTTTAGCTATATGAATTATAACCAAAACTAGAGTATTCCATCTTAGTATTATTAATAGTAATAGAATTAGCAATCTTCGCAATAACCTTTACAGCAGTAAAATCAAAATATCACTTCTTATTCTCGTTCTTAGAGTCGTCATTCTCATCACTAAAGTGAAAATGTTAACATTTCTGCCACAAACAATACCAATAGCATGTAATCTTAAAATTCAAAATACGTTAAATAATCTACCTCTTCTATGTCTCATACACAATCTAACTAAGTCTATTAAAATTCTTAGCTTAGGGAGAATTATAACAATCTTAGTAATAACAGCAATGCCAAGTCAAATTAAGTTTAATAATCTCAAACTGGAAATATACGTCCTTCAACCGTTGCTAATATTTTGAATAACAACTCCACAAACAAAATAAGTTAAAATGCCATTTAGAATTTAAAGCAGACTAATTAAGTAATTCCCAATAACTCTAAGGTCAACAATGAGAATAGAATTTAGAATAATACAATTACTAGCAATTAGAATACTTTGACAAATAACAATAACAACGTCATATCTAGTTCTATTAATGCTAACAACAATAATTCATAGTCAAATAACCAGTAAATATCTTCGATCTCTGCCTCACTAAAGGCAAGCACAACAAATACCAAAAACTAACTTTAAAAGAAGAGAAAGACTTTCGAATGTGGAGGTAACAAATTATTTGAATTTTTCAAAAGTCATTTTGATATTAGTTTTAAGCAGCTTCCTTCTTACAGCATAACTAAGACAAATCTTTTGTAACTATAAATAACTTTTTTAATTTTTCTTATAATAGGTACTGCTTTTAGTGTAGATGACCATTACGAGTTTCACAAATAAATTGGACACGGTGCTTATGGTGTTGTTTGCTCTGGAATAGACACAAAATGCAATAAAAAGATCGCTATTAAAAAAGTACTTAACAAAAATAACTTATTTCCCTCACATTTACTAACAAAATTTAAGATAAAAAATTAATTGGATGTAATTTTTGATAGATTTTGAAGTATTTATCTATCTAACAATGCTTAATGAGATTTACAATTTAATTTATGCAAGCAAAAAAAAAAAGCATTAACATTCTTTTCTAATCTGATTTCAAAATTAATTAATTAACAAATGCTTTTTCTTCAATTATTTCTAATTTTTGAAGAAATGAGTTGTTAGATTTTCACTAGATTTTATTTCCCAATAATGATTTAATTTAATTACAAAAACCAATGTCTAACTGATTAATTATTAGGTCTTAAAGCCAATTATAATTTACTTTTTCATCAAATTCTATTAACCTCAATATAAATTTTTTTGTCTCAAGATCAAATAAGCTGATTAATATAAATTTACTTATTGAATAATTAGATAACAAATGCTTTTGAAGATTTAGTCGATGCAAAAAGAATCGTTAGAGAGATTAAAATGTTGAAATTTTTTGATCATGAGAACATTATTGCACTTCATGATATTATTGTACCCGAACAGAGAACTGACTACAACGATATTTATATTGTCACTGAGTTGATGGAAACTGATCTCCATAGAGTTATATACTCCCGCCAAGTAACTTAATTATTTTCTATTGATCATTTAATTTATTCAAAGCATGCCTCAATTAATTTGAAAACAAATTTTTAATCAAATTTTAATTAATTTAAATTATTAGGAGTTAACTGATGATCACATTTAATACTTTTTATATCAAACTCTGCGTGGTATGCTTTATATCCATTCAGCAAATGTTATGCATAGAGATTTGAAACCCTCCAATATTCTTGTAAATAAAAATTGCGACCTCAAAGTTTGTGATCTTGGTCTAGCAAGAGGGTTTGAATTTGATGAAGAAGACGGAAAAACAGAGTAAATAAATAAAACTTTTCATGTTATTTTTAGTTTTATGAAATGCTAGGAAAAATAATTAAATAAATTTTTTTAATTAATCTAATTTATAGGTATGTTGTTACTAGATGGTATAGAGCCCCAGAAGTTATCTTGAAAGCTTCTAAGTACACAAAATCTATTGATGTATGGTCTATTGGGTGTATATTTGCAGAATTACTTGGAAGAACTCCACTCTTCCCAGGAAAAGATTACCTTGAATAAATATAAAGAATTATTGCCATTTTGGGTACTCCTACTCCTGAAGAGTTAAGCTATATAACTAATGAAGGAGCATTAAAGTATTTAAAAAGCCTTCCTAAAAGAACTAAGTAAAGTTGGGAAAATCTTTATCCTAATGCCAATCTAGTAGGTTTAGATCTTTTATCTAAAATGCTAACATTCAATCCTAATGATCGTTACACAATTGAAGAATGTCTTGCTCACCCATACTTTGAAGGTCTTCATAATCCTGAAGATGAACCTACTTGCCCTGAAGTATTTGATTGGGCATGGGATGATTTCGAACTAACCAAAGAAAGATTACAAGGCATGGTTTATGATGAAGCTATAGACTACCAAAAAGTAAAAGCTGCTTAATAATAACAATAATATTAATAATAACAATCTTATGAAAACTGATATTGATAAGATAATATAATTAAAAATAAAAATATACATTAATAATAATTAACTTCTATATTTTTAAAAATTTATTTTAGAAAACCTCTTTATAATAGAAATATTATTAAGATTAGCCACCGAACAATTAAAATAACTATATAAATGTAAATAATATAAATCAACAAATTAAAATGTAATCCTCATACTTATTTCTATGTTAATATACTCATAGATAATTAATAGCATTATATTTTATTACAAATCATAAAATTTATATATTTATTATTAAAAATTAAATATGTATATCATTTTATCTTTCAATTTACATTTTATTTCATAAAGGAAAAATAAGTCATAAATCTTGTTATACATTTAGATAGAACTATAACAATAAATAAATAAACTGATATATAATTTGAATGTTATGACAATAAAGAATTAACATTTTAAGGGTTTATTTTGAAAATAAAATATAGTATTATAAACATTTCTGTTAAATAAATTGATTTACATTCTACAAAAAAAAAATTCTTCCTTATTTTTGATTGTAATTAGATACAAAATTTTATCGCTTAAATAGTATGAAGCAATAGATAAACATATTTTTAATAAAAATGCTATTTTATTTTAAAATTATATTTTTGTTTGAATTTAAATAAAATAGATTAAGTATATTAAATTATTTTAAAATAAATCAACCTAACATAATTATAGCATCTGACCTCATAAATTTAAATTATTTTCACTAATTTTATAGGCACATGTTCTCTAAACCTAAGGCCAAAAATAATATGGTTATCAAAAAGAAATGGATATTGGTAAATGAAATATAAATTTATCATAAAAATCACTTCAGTTTGCTAACAAGAAATAATTAATCAATAATAAAATATATTTGATAGTACAGAAATACCAGTAGAGTAGAGTAGTTAAAAAATTAAATTAAAAAGTAAATACATTTTTATTTATATTTTTATCATCAGTTAGAATTTTCATGTTAAACTTAATGATCATTATTACCTTCAAAGTCATGCTAATGGTTATTTTAATCTTATTCATGTTTTGCTTAATTTTAATCTATGCTTTCTTTTTAATGATCTTAACTATGTTTATGATGACTATCGTTATTAACTTCATTATGATGATGATGGTGATTATTATTATTATTATTATCAGAGTTAGAATGATCACCATTAAATTATTCTTATTTTTCACCATTTTAGTGATTATGTGGATGGTTTTGTTACTAGTGACTAGCTTCATTATTGTGGTTGCTATTATGGTGATTTTAATTATTGTTATGTTCATGATGGTCATGATTGTTATTTTTTGCTGGATGTCCATTTTCATCATGATGATGTCCATTATTTTCATGATGATGTTAATTGTCTGAATGATGGTGATTCTCAAATTAATCATGCTACTAATATTCCTTTTACTCATAAGCCTCTTGATGATATTGGTTTTAATTTTAATTAGAATTATTAGATTGTTTTGAATTTCTTCGATTTTCATTTTCTTATTAATTGTTTTCCATGTTATTTGTCTAATAAAAAGCTGAATGAGCAGTAGAATTCATATTTGCAGACTTTTCTTTAGATTAGTTTCTTTAATCTGGTGATCTTTTACCCTATGCAAATGTGCTTGAAACTACATAATGATATGGTTCTATGCAATTTCCTTTACCAGTGTAATGAGAAGTTCTCCCTCTAATGCCAGAACCCATTCTTTATGGGGATTTATTTGATTTCCTAAAGTTAGAATTTGTATTTGAAAGTTTCTGGTCCTCCTTGTTAGGATTTGACTCTATTAACTTAAGATCATACTAGTTAGTAGGTTTTCCATTTTCTTTATCATTTAAAAAATTTTTAACCAAATTAGCTATGACAGTTGCATGGGGAAAACAACCTGATCTATTTTTAGAATAAAGAAGGGCGTTCATACAAGTGATTTCAAAAGCTCCAAGATTTGGAACTTTGACCAAACTATTTTATGTAACTACAACATTTGGATTTTCAGCTAATATTGCAGAGCTAATTTCTTCAAACATTAATTTATATTTAGATTCATCATGTCTTGTGCACCATTAATGATCTTTACAATTTTAGCAAATTTCTATATCTACAACAATTTTACCATCAATAACACTTTATCCTTCCTTTTTCTAATTGTATAATTGCTATTTTGGAGATCTATTTCTATTATTATGAGCTGATGCCATATCTTAATTATATTCCTTTTTATAAATTTATTTTTAACAATTAAGCAAATATACAAATTATTTAATTAATAAATTATTGAATATATTACAATTAATTAAGATTTTTATTTTAAAAATTATTGAAAGGTTATTATTGATTGCTCTATTTGAATGATTAATAATTAGCCAATCTTCTCTTTATAAAAGTTCTATTATCATTTGATATTAGGTCAATAATAACCATGAAATATTTTAAAACTCACAATAACCAGTTACTTGATTTTGAATATATGAAGCCAAACATTAATATTTCACATTTTAAAATAAAAGTAAGATTTTTTCATAAATTTTGGTTGTTTTATTTTTATTAAAAACTATTTAATTAATTATTAAAATGTTTATTTTTTGTTAACAATTTAACATTATAAATTTATTAATAAGTTCTAAATAAATTTTATAATAATAGTAATATCAATTTAATTTTATCAGTCGTCCAATTAGTCCATCATATCCAAAAGATCATCTCCTCCTATTTCTTCTTTTTCAGCTTTACTTTTTGTATTTTCTTTAATATCTGTAAAGGAAAAAAAATTAAAATCTATTAATTGTATGTACAGTAAAAAGAACGGTAAAATAATTATTAATGTATATATACCTAAATCTCCGAACATGTCAGCAATTTATTTTTCCATATTTTGTTTGCTTCCTGAAGTATCTAATTATATATCAGTTTAAATATATGTTTTTGATGAAATATTAGATTGTATTTTAAATAAATTTTTAATATAAAATAGCTTAATTTATTTATTACCTATAGTTATAATTTCACTAAAAAAGTCTTCATCTATTGCTTGTTTTGTACTGCTAAATTCAACTGTGGGTTTGCTAAAAATGTTGTAAGTAAATGTGTCTTCCACTTAACTGGTGCTTCCACCTTTTATCATAGATGCTAAATTTTGTAAATTTTAAGTAGCAGTCTAAGAATCCAATTTTAATTCTGAGAGAAGCTAGGAGTCATTTTTGAAACCTTTACGAATCTGAGAAGACTCAGTTGTAATAACTGAGTGTTAACTTAACTTAACAACTCTTTTTTGACGACCAGGAAGAAACATATTTTATCCCCATTCCGTTTCGTTGTTTATAAAGTTCTTAGAGGAATTAGATATATATTAATCAGTAGACTCTAAAAACTTTTAATTTTTGCTAAGAACACGTCCTTCTTGGTCATATTTTGTAATTAGACCAGGTATCTATACATGGGGACCTGCTGTTTAACTATTTACGATTCTTATATCTCCGTGCTAATTTTATGTTTTATCTTCTATGAACACATACACTTTTTGCTTTACATCTTGGAGGAATGCAAGAAGTTCTATTTTAATTTAAAGAAAATCAAATGGTAGCATAGGAGAGTAGATTTCCTCAAATTTTTTTTAAACATAAATTAGATACTCTACTGCAGGCCCATTTTTCATTATATTAATTATTCCATTAAAATGGTTTTATGTAACATCGTAAAGCTCAGCTGGATGCATAGTATTAACGATTTAAGCCTTAAAATCCATCAATATTAAGTCTATCAACTTTTGCATAGATGCTTCGTTTAGTTTCATGATAGAACAATGCACCATTTTAGTGATAAGAGTTTTAAAAAAAGACATTTGCATGATTTTTTATGGTTTCATGAGCTCAGTAAAGAGTTATTAAGAAAACAAACTTCTCAAAATATCATTAAGAACTTATACTGTCTTAACAGGGTCTACTTTTTAAGCAATAAGTCTTTATGAGAGAATATAAACCATTTCTCCGCCTGCATTAATTAGAAGGATAGGATTGACTAAAAGTTTAGCAAGCATTACAAATTACTAAGGTAGTATAAAGAAATTCTATTAATTAAAAACTTTTTCAATTTAATAAATATCTTTAAATAGAAAATAATGAGTAATAAAAAATTCAAAAACAGAAGGAAATATTTCAATTCATTTATTTGTTAATTTGATTAAAAATCCTTACAATAATAAATAATATTTTAATTACTTACAATTATATTTACCCATAAAATCTAATATAAACAAAATAATAAAAAGTTTATTTCCCCAAAATATATTATTGATGAATAAATTTCTTTAAATTTAAAATAAAAAATTGAGACAAATAATAGTCTTGAATCATAAATATTTTTTTGGAATTCTAAAATTGTTTATGATTTAGTTTTTTTTGTATAAAATAGCTTTTAAAAAATCTTTAAGAATATTAAAACATATAAATAAAAATATTAATTTAGTAGCAGATATATATTTTAAAGTAAATCAAATAATTAATATAAAATAAATCATACTTGAGATTATTCTATTTATATAAGATTTGTAAATTCAAATGATAGTATATTAAATTATCTTTTTTAATATTGGTGTATAAAAATAAAATGTATATGACATTTATTTTTCTTGTAAATGAAATTCAAATTTTGAGAGATTATTTTTTAAAAGTATTTTGGTTTGCTTACATAATATAGCAGATAGATAAAAAATGAAAAAAATGTAATATTACTCTAGGAAAAATAAGTTAATGAATGATAATTACTACAAAAAATATGTTAAAGAAATTAAAAATTAATCGTTATGTATTTGTTTATTTATTTATTATTTAAGAATATAAATGATACTACTCAAATTACTTGCCTTTACAATAATTATTATTTTGAAATGTAAATAATAATTAGCTAATTATAGAATTCAATTATATTAATAAATATCATAATTATATTATATCAAACCAACATAATCGTTTAAATATGAATGAAAAATAGACTGAATTTAGTAAAAATAAAAGTTTGAAAAGTGCAGTTTTTGGGGATAAATAGCATAATTCTTCAATCATATAATCTAAAGATGGATAGTCTCACCGAATTCAGCAATTTTAGAAAATCTAAAACTAATCTGATTTACAATCTTTTATAATCAGAGGATGCAATTCTCATTTAGAAAATAGCTCTCCGTTTATTGGTAGCTAAGAAAAATAAGAAATTCATATAAAACAAAGAGGAAAATTTGAACAGCTGATATTTAATATTAAACTCAAGTTTTATGCTATGAAGCTACTAAACTAAACTCGCTCAAGAATGTTTTAGAACTTAACCTCGCGGTAGTTTAAAATGATTGATGATATTTCTTGTGACTAAAAGTTAATTGCAAATAGATAGAAAGAGAAAAGAAAACTTTACAAATCTAAATTACTAAATCATAATTTCAAAGAGTCTTCTATATTAAAAAAGTCTTTTTAAAAATAAAATACACTAAATCAAAATATTTATTAGTAATTGGTAGATACCCAATTCTTTTCCTAGTGTCTAAAGCAGCTAGACTCAATTATTAAAGTACTTGATCCCAATTCGCTTTTAAAAATAGTTTGGGATATTCTTATTTTAACTATCATGTCATTATATTTTATTTTGATTCCTATTTACATGACATTTACAAGCTTTAGAAACTAAAAATTCTATTAAAAATTGATTATCTTACTTCCTATCATAGTCTTAGTAGATTTTCTCTTTAAATTTAATACAGGATTTTATGACAAAGGCAGAATGATTGTAAAAAGGTCATAAATTGTGAAAAGATGTTTGGAGAAATATTTTGTCAAAAATATCTTTATCATACTGTGCTATTCAGTAACTTTTTGTCATTTTTAATGAAAATTTTTATTTTTGAATTTGATATCTATCTTTTAACTATTGTTTTAGATTTATATTTATTAGATGGTGAACTCCTTAGCTTTTTCAAGGTACTTAGATCTATTGCTTTTAAGTTTGATATGGAAGCTAAAAAGTTATTTGTATACACTGGGTAAATTAGAGGAAATTTCATTTTTTACTAAAAAGTAAAAAAATATCATCACACTAATAAAGTTGATTTTTACTCTGATGATGATTGCTCACATTTTATCTTGTTTATGGATTTTTCTTGCAGATTATTTGGAGCAGCACAATATATAAACTTGGTTAAAAAATTAAGAAGTTAATGTTACTGCTTGGCATGAAATTTACATTAATTCTTATTATTTCACTGTTGTAACCATGGTTACAGTGGGATATGGAGATGTCATTCCAATTTCTTATGAGGAAAAAGCTGTCAATATTTTGTTTATGTTATTTTTATGTGGTATATTTGGTTATTCCATGAATACTGTAGGTTCTATCCTTTAAAGCTTGAATGAAGATTAAGCTCAAATCAGATAAAATATGTCAATTATAAATTAATTTATGAACAGGACCAAAGTTAGTAAAAAAACATAAAATGCTATAAGAGAATACTTAGAGTACTTCTGGAGCGAATAAAGAGACAAAAACCACAAATAGGAGGAATAAATCTTTCAAATTTTACCTGAAAATCTGCGCTAAAATCTTTTAATGGAAGGAAAGGGTATAGTATTAAAATAAACTGCAATATTTAGAGATAACTTTAGTGATGCTTTTAAGCAAAAAATAGTACCTTTAATAAAAGAACGTCATTACATACCCGAGCAAATGATTACTATACAGGGGGAGCTAGATGATTGTGATATTTACTTTATTGAGAAAGGCTCTGTAAATATTCTTATTGATTGTAATCAAAATTATGAAGGTATTTAAACAAGTAAATAATTATTTAAATAATATTTTTTTTAGATCCCAATTAAATTAAAAAAAAAAGATCCTAAACAAGTTATAACTCTTACTGCAGGATAATCGTTTGGAGAAATTAGTTTTTTTACTGGATAACCAAGAACTGCTTGTGTAAAATCTAGAGAATTCACAACGATATAGTTAATAAATAGATAAGAATTTCTGAATGAGTTATAAAATTTTTAGAAAGATTATGAATAGTTTTGTAACATAAAAGATAATATATCAATTTATTCAGACTATTAGTTAATTGATGTTAAATGCTTATCTTGTTCGTCTCTGAACCATCAATTGCTATAATGTCCATACATTCATTTTTTACCAAATTATGCCAAATTAAGAGCATAATTTATGAGCAATCCTCTTTAAGAGAGAGTACATCAAAAGAGAAAACTAAAAGAAAAGCTAAAATCTGTATAGTTAGTTAAGTAAAATTCAATATTCATAAATAGGCTTCTCGAATATGAGTCAGAAATAGAATATTATTATTAAACTTTCCTCGAAAGAGAAAGTGAAAGCGAAGATGAAAGTAAATCAGAACATGAAAATAGCTCAACAAAATAATTTATTAGTGATCAAAATGGCAATCAATTTCAATTCAGCTAATTTAACAACATAGAAGAGATATAAAAAAAAGATTCAAATAATTTTCAGTCTTAGCTACAAACTACAAGTTAGCTCAGCCAAAAAATGCTTATAGCAGAAGTAAAGTAAAAAAATATGAACAGTGATATATCACCTACAAAATAATCAGAGGAATTTGATTTATTTGGAAATTAAATATACAGAACACCTAGTTCTTAGGTAAATAAGGGAAAGTCTAGACATGCAAGCTATGTAAACAAAGAGTATTATTTATTTAACTTATTTTATTTCTAAAAGCTGAATTAATTTTTATTTAAAGTGATGATGATTCTCTGAACCTACAAAAATCTAGACTAGGGTCTTCCTCTTACAGAATAGAAAGTTCTTTAGGAGAAAACAGGAAATAGCAAATAGAAGAGAATTTTGTTAAGCCAAAAGGAAAGTAATATTATGATGAAGCTCATCAAGGGTAAGGGGAAATCACAGATCAAAATCAATAAATCTAAACTTAAATCCCATTTGCTGTATCTTAAAAATGTATTCCTGCACGCAAAAATTCATCACTCAAGCTATAGAAATAATAAGATCCATTGAGTTTAGCTTTATAAAAGTACTAGACTATGCTTAACAAGATTTTGTAAATATTTTAAGATATGGCACCAAATGCTTTGCCTTATTAGCATGAATTATAATCTCCAAGCATTAAGAAGCATTTTTCTAAAAATAAAATATCAAATAATATTCCATCATCTAATAATGAATTACAAAAAAAGAATTCTTTTAATAGAAAGTAAGAGCCTAGATCGAATTTAGTGTATAGAAACTAGAGTAGTATGAGCAACTCAAGAGCTATTGTATCTAAAAGGAGCATAGGAAGAATGATTCCTGAGTAGGATAGTAAATAAACCTCAAATGTAAACCAATCGAATATGCTTCAAACAAAAGACACTAATTTTTATTTTGACGAAACCAATAATGTTTAGTATGTTCAAAGTGTTTAAGATATTTAAAGAGAATTTTATGAGGAATTTAACTTTGATGTTATGAAAAATTTCGAATTTTATTTTCCTTTGAATAATTTTGAGCATTAAATGAAGCTTATGAGCTTAAATATAGAATAAAGAAGAAAAAAAATGCTGAGAGCCCACATTGAAAATATGAATATTCTTAAAAAAAATAAATCATTTGCTCTTAGTCAACATAAAGGAAAAAAAAATTCATTGAATTCATCACAAAATTTATACACTTTAAATAGGTTACAAAATAATAATGATGATAAAGATGATTAGAGCAAATACAGATTTAAAAACTAACGAGAATCAAGTTTATTTTTGGGCGATAGCTAAAAAAAATATGACTCCCTCAGTTAGCATTTAGGGAAGAAGGGTCCTTAATTTAATCTAAATAACTTGAGTTTTAATAATCAAGCAGATATTTCACAAATTAATTAAAAATCAAATAGAAATTACAAAGAGAGCATAATTAATCAAACAAATTTAGATTTTTTGAGTGGTAAATTAAATTAAAAGAATAACAATATCATTCTAAATAAGCTAGATGATTCTTTTTTAAATAAAGAAAATGATATTTTCGATGGCAGCATTAATTAAGATTAGTAAATTAATATTAAAAGTAATTTAAATGACTAAAATATGAAAAGAGTTGAATCATATAATTCTGATTTAAATGAAAGTAATTAGGAATAAATAAATAGCTAAAAAAATAGCTTTCATAAATAGTAGATAAAAAATAGCATCAAAGGTTTTAGGCAGTATAGCCATGATGATAAATAAAGAGGTAGTAATAGCAAGAGGCATTTGGAACTAGAAATTGAATCGCAAACTGATTACTCGCAAAACAGAAGAAATATTAATGCAAACAATATACAAATTGGGATGGAAAACAAAACAAAATTATGAATGAAAATTTAAACAGTATATAAACTATTATGTTACAATAATTTCAGTGGTTTTTATTTGTATTATCAATAAAAAAAACAAATTAACAATAATAAGTTATTTTTAATCAACTTAATTTTTTCTGTAAATTAATTTATTTTTGTATTTAATTTCAGGTATCATTATAATTAACATACTTGATTTCAATTTTCAAAAGCACAAATACAATAAATTACTTAAACTAACGGAATACTTAAATTTAAATTCAACAACTTCTTCAAATATGAAATATAAAAAGAAAATGCCAAACTCATATTTTTTTATTAATATTTTAGAATTAATTTCAAAGTATTTTTCAAGTTTAATGGGTAAAATTTTAAATATAAATACGTAATACTTACTAATTAACACTCCTTTAGTTAGTTGATTATTTGGTATGTTTAGGTTTTAATTTTTTAATGGTTGAGCTGATTAGATAACTAAACAGCTTATCAATCAATTTTTATATTATTGAAATTAATTATTAAAATTTTAGACTTATATCTAATTTGATACAATTAATAATATTCATCATTCAGAGGTACTTACATCTAAAATCTAATTAATGTTGTCTAGCGAATAACAAAAGGTAATTTTGTTATTACAGGGTGGTGATGAAAGCTAGTTAGGAAATATTTAGTGCAAAGATGAAGAGAAAAAATTCGAAGATAGTTAGAATCAAGATTAAGGGTAAGGCGATAATCAGAGAGGTAGCCGTCATTCCTTATCAGATTACTCAAAAAATGCGAAATAATCAGAATCATAATCTAACTTTCATAATTTGTTCCTTTAGGAAGCTATAAATCAAGGAATGATAAATGATATGCGTAAAACTAAGCAAAGGAAAAATTAGAAACTAAATTTCTCCGATATGTTTTTTAAGATTAAATTCAAAAGTATGGCTAGGCGACTTTTAAACTCAACAAGGTCGTTTATGTTTAAGAATTTAAACATTAAGCAATTTAAGTTGATTGATGATAAGTCTTCAAGCTTTGACAAAGATAGCTTGTAGATATCAAGAAAAGCTCAAAACGTTCTTATAAAAGCAGGTCTAATGCAAAATAATCTGGGTATGAAAAAGACTGTAACTATACCTCGCAATTCTAAAAGAGAAAAACCAAGAGAAACATATCAATTCTTGAAATATATTATGTGTTCTTTTATATAGGGACTAATTAAGTCTTATGATAGAAAATTTCCAGTTATTAACCCTATATCCTTAAACAAAATAATATGGGATTGCATAAGCATCATACTCATACTCATTTATACATTTTAAATTCCTATGTACATTACTTTTCCTGAAAATAAAAATGCAAGTTTTAATTAATACATGATTTACTTTGTACCTATCTACCTGTTTATAGATTTAGTTTATACTCTAAATACTGGTTCCTATCAAAAAGGTGTTTTAATTAAAAAAAGATTGACTCTAATCAATCTCTACCTCAAAAGCAGAATCATCCCAGCTTTAGCTACTATATTTTCCTTTCTAGTAAATAAACTCTAAATAAATATCATTAATAAAATTGCTTAAATACAAATTAAATTTTTTGTTCATTTATTAATTTATTTACTTTTAAATAGATATCACAAATTACTAAAACTTATTAAATTTTTTTAAAAAAGATTTATATATTCATAATTACATATACTGGATATGAAGTAAATACAATTCACAGGTGGACTGATTTTTTATTATTCCCTATTTTTTTGAAGTTATCTGATATTGGTTATATAGTAAATAAGCTAGAAGAAAACTAAACACTTTCAAAAAAGCTTAGAAATATTATTGCCTTAATGAAGCTTATTTTTAAGATAGTGTACATAGGGCATTTTATAGCATGCATATGGGCAATTATAGCTCAATTTGAAGATTTTTATGGGTACCAAACTTGGGCTAAGTATCCTGTGTGGAATAAATGTTCTTGGTATTAACTATATATTGACGCATATTACTTTACAACAGTAACAATGATTACAGTAGGTTATGGAGATATTATTCCTGTTACAGGTATAGAAAAAGCTATATGTATTATTATTATGATTATTTCTTGTGGTGTTTTTGCTTATTCTATGAATACAGTTGGTGCTATTCTAGAAAGCTTCAATGAAGACTCAGTGAAATTAAAGCATAATATGCAGATTATAAACTACTATATGTAGAGAAAGAATGTTGGTAAACTAACAAGAGATTAAATCAGAGAATATCTTTACTACTATTGGAAAGAAGAAAAAGAGAGAGACTAAGAAGGTGAAGAAAAGATAATTAATATACTTTCAGATAATTTAAAAAAGCATTTATTAATGGAGTCGAAAAATGTAGTCCTTAAAAAATCTCCAATTTTTAGAAACAATTTTAGTGAATAAATTAAGGAAAAAATAGTGCCTTTGATAAAAGAATACAGATGCTATCCTGAAGAAGTAATATGCTTAGAAGGCTTACTTGATGATTGCTCTATATATTTTATTGAAAAAGGCTCAGTAGAAATTTATATTGAAAATAAAGAAAGCTCTTAGTGTAAAATATATTAATCACACTTATTTATTTATTTATTTTCCATTTTTACAACTTTAATAAAATTCCTAAAAAGAAAAATTTTTTCAAATTTAAAATAGGTGTTAAGCCTATCTCATCTTTAGGTAAAGGATAATCTTTTGGTGAGACTAGCTTTTTTACTGGTGAGGCAAGAAAAGCTAGTGTTAGATCAAGAGAGTTCACTACTCTACTCATATTGAATAGAGAGGAATTTCTTTAAATACTTGTGAACCATCAGGAAGATTATGAGAAGTTTTGTGCGATCAAAGACAGTTTAATTTTCTGTGAAAACTATTAACTTATTAATGTTGAATGCTTATCATGCAAATCATAAGGACACTAAATACTCTAATGTCCCTACCTACATTATATACCAAATTTTACTTTCCTTAAATAGTCTTTTATGAGAAGTCCAGACTAAGATTCAAGGAAAAAGTATATAAGAAAAATATTAAAAAGTAATTCTGTTTTGAACTCACATGTAGTCACATAAAAAGCTATAGAATATGATCATAATAATAGCAATTCATCAGATTCTATTGAATTCTAATATTTATGCCAATTCTATGAGGAATTAATGCAAAAATAAGAAGACTTTGAAGAAGATGTATAAAAGTAAAAAACGAAAAATGAAGGAAAATCGAATTTAGAGCTTAGTCCTATGGTTTAGATATCTGAATAAAGCGAAAGAACTGATTAAACAGATAGTTCAGATAGCGAATTTTCTAGCAATAGTGTTTAGGTAAAAAAATTATCCTCTCAAAAGGAGCTTAATAATAAAGCTTCTGAAGATGAAGATTCTGAGTTCTAAAAAGGCAAACAGCAAATGGAAAGTCCCACTTAAATTAGCGAAACTATTAACTCTCCCTTATAAGTAGATGTAGGAAATAAAAGGAGAGTTCAAAATTACTTACTAGATGCTGGGTCTGAGTCACCAGTAAAACCCAGAAAAGCTTCCAGATTTGGTTCTTATCTTGAGTAAAGTTTATCTTTTTAAGAACATATTTTAAAAAATTTTTTTAAAGAAAATAAAATACTTCTGAAAGCATAGAAAGGGCAAATAGCAAAAAGAAAAGCACCTTTTAAAGTAACTTATCAAATAACACTGCTGAAAAAAAATCTACATTAATTAGCAATCATCTCAACAGAACAGAGACATTAAATAGTACAAACAGTAGCCATAGCAAAAAGAAAAAAACAGTTATTGTTAATTAACTTCCAATTACTCGGCAACAAACTAAGAGAATTACTGCTCTTTTACCATCAAAAAATAACGAAAATTTCATGAAGTTCATTTCTAGAGGATATTAAAACGAAGATGAAAATATTCCAAATTAGCCACGGCGCTTTAGCAGAAGGAAGTCTATAAGAATTACAGATAATAATAACAAAGCGTTTTTAAATATTTTAAATATTCCAAGTTTTCATTTAGCTGCTGCAGGAGGTGTAGATTAAAAGCGAAGATTATCTAAGTCTAATGGTAATGAAACAAAAATGTTGAATTAATTAAGCTACAATAATAATAAATAAGATATTATTCTAGGAACATCTTAAATTCCTGAAGATTAAGATGATAATTATGATGAGAATAACCGTTTTGAAGATAATTTTGATTGTATGCACAACTTTAATTTTTACTTTCCTCTCAATAATTTTTGCCAGTAAATTAAGTTGATGCAATTGAGTTAAAAAGAAAGAAAACAAGTTATGTTTAGAGCAATTTATGATAACTTGAGTTGCATGAAATAATTTAACACAACGACTCCAAAAAATGTGACACAAAGACATTTATCTATAGCATATGCAGGTAGGAATAACACCAAGATTATTTCTTAAACTAATATTGGGATTGATTTAGAAGCAAAAGACAAATAAAATAAAATGTAAGAAAGAAGAAAGAGCAAATTCTTTACTAACTAAAAAACATTAATGGTACAATAGCTAAATAAGAGAAGTTCTTAGGTATCTGAAAAGCAAGACAAAATACATAAAACCAACGAAGCTAACAAAGAATTTAATAGTTCATGCTAATCAATAAGCTCTATAAATAAAAATCTTACTTATAAATTTTCTATTAATAAAAAATAAACAGAGTATTTTAAAGAAAACTCTCTCTAACACAAACCTACTACTTGTACTGTAGTTGATAATAATCACAACCAAGAATTAGGTACACTTATTAACTTATAGTTTAAAGATAGAGACTCAGATTAGCAAATATCACATAATTAAAAGTAATATTTATTGGATGATAACGAAGAAAATATTAAAACTTAATAAAATTAAAGAAGCTCAATAAAAGAATATAATTAAATAAAACCCTCTTTCGATATAAAATTAAAAGACTAGAACTAAGTGGATGAAGAAGAATCTAGAGATCACATCACAACATCATATCATAATAAAAGAAATGATAATCAATAAAACCATGACATTTTTTAGACTAATTCTATTTTTATTGACTAAAACAACACATTTATTACATAAGACAATAATAATATTACTAATAATTTAAGTATAACTTAACAAAGAAATAAGCATTAAGACTAGTAGCAAATCACTTTCTTTGAAAACTCTTTTTAAGAATACAATCAAAATAATTTAAGAATTTAAGAATAAGATTTAGATGATATTGCATCTGATTTTGAATAGAGTAAACACAGTATTAGACATACAAATATTTATGTGACCTAGAAAAAATACTAATAAAATATTTGATTAAATTTTTTAAACTTATTACCCATTTAAATTAGCATTCTATCTATAATATTCTATAAAGATCTTTTTTTCAAAAACATATTCAATTAATTTTTTCAAAAATATTTTCATATCAAAAATCTTAATAAATTTTTTTATTCAAACAAATAATTTAAAGTCTCTATAAAATGGTTTTTTATTCTCATTTAATTTATTTGATTTGTAATAATTTATTTTTTGTTACATAAAAAAAATGTAAGTACTATTTCTTGTTAAGTAAATACACTTAAAAATATAGATTGTACTTTAAATTAGTGTAGTTATATTGAATCGATTGTTGATTTATTTCGAAAATTTTTTAAAAGTATTAATTATTATTTAAAAAATAGCCAAAATATAATTAAATTTTATCTAAAAGATAAGTAAACAAATAAATTTGGTAGCTGCTGAAAAGTAATAAAGCAAAAGTAGTTTGCTGTGTTCCATAACTAAAAAAAAATATTAATTTGATAAATAATAAAATTAAATTAAAAGAATGGAAGTAGAAGGTATTAACCTTTCACAGTGCCATAGCTTTAATTCAAAGCTAACTGTAAACAGAATTAAGTAACAAAATATAGATTGTGATAACAAAGGGTAGAGCTAAATCGCAGAAGAAAAACTCATTTACAAGGAGTAAGCGGGAAATAAAAAGGTTAAGATTTTCTAAAAATTTAAAGATTTGCTTTTCTAAATAAAACTTAGGTTTATTTTTCAAAAAATGTTGAGCAAAACTCCTTCATTTGTGTTTAAAAATTTGACGTCAAAATAATTTAAGATGATTGATGACAAAGCCTACTTTAGTAATAATAGAAGGATAAATGAATAATAATAAGATTTAATGTTACATAAAGAAAATAAATTAAAAAATTTTGGGTTTAAGAGGATTTCTATTTTAAACATGAGATAAATAAATATTTGGGAACAGTTAAAGGATCAATTGAAAATAAATCTTTTAAAAAGCGTTATTTTAAGAGCAGTTAATATAGTAGATAAAAATATACCACTAATGGACTCTACTTCTTTTGCTAGGATATGTTCTGATATCATATCTTTACTACTATATACCTCATATATATTTTAAATTCCTATTTAGTTTATATTTACTGAAGACTTTAGTCACAGTTTTGTTTACTCTATTCCTTTCTTTATTTTATTTGATACTTTGCTTGCTATCAACACGACGATCTATGATAAAGGAAAATAAATTAAGAAAAGAAATTAGATATTAAACTTAAACTTTTACAACTTATTTCTACCTAATATGCTTATCATTATTAGCTATCTAGTAAATAATTAATTAAATTCTTACTTTAAATTAAAAACTTACTTTGAATAACTTATTATCAATTTATAGCTAATGATATTTAATTATTTCTTTTTAAAAAAGAGTTATTTTTATTTTTAAAAAAATATTTTTATTAATTAATAGATTTACTTTGGTTTGTATGCACATATTAAAAATACTGCATACTTCAACTTTCTTTTGCTCACAATATTTTTGAGGTTTTCAATAATTAGCTAAATTATAAATAAATTTGAAGAAATGTTGAATTTAACTTAAAAGTAAAAATATATTTTAGAGTTATTAATACTTGTTTTTAAAATTATTTTGATTGCACATATTATTTCTTGTATATGGCTCTTTGTTGCAAAATATGAGCTAAAAAATGGAAATTAAAATACATGGATGAAGGATTACTCATTTGCTAATACATCATACACAGATCTATATATTAACTCATATTATTTTACAATAGTGACCATGATCACTGTAGGATATGGAGATTTTATTCCAACTACATATTTAGAAAAGGTAATAGCGATATTTACTATGATATTTACTTGTTGTATATTTGCGTATTCTATGAATACAATAGGTTCAATAATTAAAAATTTTAATGAAAGTGAGTTAGTTGTTAAAAGAAACATTCACATTATAAATTCCTACATGCATAAAAAAAACATAAATTAAAAAACTTAAGGTGCTATTCGCTAATATTTAGAATATTATTGGAAGGAGGAGAGTAACAGAGACTCTAAGTCTGAAGAAAAAATAATAAATTAATTATCTGAAAATTTAAAATAAATTCTATAGCTTGAATCCAATAGCATTATTTTTAAGAAATCCTCTATTTTTAGGAATAATTTTAGTAGTGATCTAAAGCAAAAGATGATCCCTTTAATTAAAGAGTACAGAGCCACTCCTGATGAGTTAATATGCACCGAAAATAACGAAGATGATTGTTCTATTTATTTCTTAGAAAAAGGGTCAGTGGAAATAGTTTTATCATCAGCTTCTCCTTGTTCTTCTTCATCGTCGAACGTCAATAGTAAAATAAATAAAAATTTTATATTTTTGCCACTTACTAATATTTAATTTAATTCAGAAAATAAATAAAATATCATTTTATCTGTGGGCTAGAGCTTTGGAGAAATAAGTTTTTTCAGTGGAAAACCAAGGTCCATGTCTATAAAATCTTTAGAATTTACAACGTTGCTATATATAAAAAGAATTGATTTTTTGTAGAGCATAAAAAATTTTCCTGAAGACTATGAGAGATTTTGTTTTATCAAAGATAATATCAATTTTTATAGTGATTATTCTCACTTAAATTTAGAATGCCTATCATGCAAATAGCTAGGACATATTGTAAAAGATTGTCCTTAAATACACTTTGTTCATAACTAAAATAAGACTATGTATTAATTTTTGTTTTGTCCCGTTTAGGAAAGAAAGAAGCAAATTAGAAAATTAAACTAAAAGTACCAAACAATCTTAAATAATTAAGTAATAAAAGAGAATGCCATAACCTTGTAGACTAACTATGAAATAGAAGAAGCATACTCTTCATAAAGCTAAACTGATAATTATACTAACGAAATACCCTCACCCTAAAGCTCTAGTGAGAAAAAAATAAAATTTCAATTTGAACTTGATAAGTTGAATGATAACATATCTATAGCTGAGAGTCCTACAAAATATTTGCAAAAAAAGATAGAATTAAATAACCTAAAAACAAAATCTTTTTCTTAGTTTGAAGATCTAAAAGATGTTAGAATAACTGAAGAAAACTTAAAATCTCCTTTTCAATAATATTAAAAATCATATATGTATTAAACAACAAAAGAATACCAAGATTTGCTAAGCACATAATTTGAATTAAATAAAGAGTTTGGCCATTCTGATATCTAGCTTGAAATGTAATAAATAAATAATATACAATTAATCTATTAATATATTTTATCAAAAAAAAATTTTATTTAATTTAAACCATAATGAAAATTTTACTTTTAAAATAATATATTTAAGCTAAGATGATGACAGCAAGCTTAAGTATGTCTAGAATTTAAATAAAGGAATACTTTTAAACAAAGATTATAACTTGGGCACATCTAAAATCTCTAAAGCAGATATAAAAGGTTCAAAATTAAGCAACGTTATTGAGAAATCATTCACATTAGGATCATTGTAAACAAACGGAAAGGAATCAACTAAATAATTGAAAACTTAATAAGATATTTAAAAATTAAATCTAATTCTAAATTAAATTATTTAATTATTCTAAAATGAAAATAATTCTAATAAAAGCTTTGAATTCAAATAATCTGCATCAATAAAATCTAATTAAAAGCAATAAGAATGTAAATAGTATGAGAAGAAATACTCAAATATAAAGGCAAACTAAGCCCAATCAATAGAAAAAAAACAATAGAACCTGATTAAAGTATTAAATTATCCTTTGGCAAAAAATACATGGAATGAATTTTTATTTTAAGATGGCTTTGATATAGCTAAAAATTTTTAATTTTACTTTCCCAGAAATAATATCTAAAATCTAATTAATTCCATATAAAAAAAACAGCTAAAGAAATAACAAATTAGCAGAAAACCTGTAGAAATATAGTCATCTAATCGCAAAAAAAGTTCAATTATTTTTAGAAAAAAGTAAGATAATATAGATAGTAACAGATAAAATGTCTCAATTTAGTTAGAAAAAGAATAAAAAAAAAGCAAATTTTGGGAAAATCAGATTAACTTTTCCAGTGATTTAAAATAAATTAAATGCTTTGAAAATAGTGAATTCTTTTAAGTGAACTCATCTTTAAATTAAGGATATTAAGGATCTAATAAAACAGAAAATCATAGCATGCTTTTAAATAATGAATAATAGATCTTTGTAGATGAATCCTAATTAAGATACTTATCTTAGAATTAAAAAGATACAAATAATATACAAAATTTAGATTAATCAATGTCTTATTTATTTAAAGATAAAGATTTTATAAATAAAATAAATTCATAAGATGGATATACTTGTAAAAGCAATAGTTATGAACTTAAAAATGATTAAAATAAAGGTAGTGAAGGAAGCTCTTATCATAACAGTATTATAGATTAAAATAATGATTACCTTAAAAATAATATCAATAGTTAAAATAAAAGGCTTAGATCATTATAAATTGATACAGATAAAATTAGTAATATTGCAAAAATAAAAAATTTAGTTGAATAAGATTTTTAATAAGCCTACACTTAATATTTTACTGATCCTAAGATGTGTAATTTAGAAAACGAAAACGAATACTAGCAGTAAGGGTTAATAACTCACATATTTTAAAGCAATAAGTTTGATTTGATTAAAAAATAAAATATAATTGATTGATTTTAATTTGCTTTACAATAAAATTGAATAAATTTCAATCATAGATTTTTGAGAAATATATTTTATAAATGTAATACAAAAAATATTTATCATCTTAAATTATTATTTTTGTATTCTTTCAATTTTTATAAAAACCTTAATTTATATAAATATAAATTTAGTATTAAAATTGATTTATTTATTAAATTTTTTAACTAGGCTGCAAAAGGTAATTTTTATCCAATAGTAAATAACCATAAAATTATTTACTTTTAAAACAAAAACTTATCTAAAAGTTCAAATAAATTAAAATAAACTCATAAACTTGACAACATTTTTAAGGAAATTTTTTTTACCATAATTATATCGTAATCTTATTTAAATTAATTTTTTTTTTAAATTTGACATAGAAACATTTTTTAATTGCAATCGATTAAATCAAAAGTTTCTATAAATTATATAAATTAGAAATGAAATGTTAAAGACCTAATTAATTTTTAGTTAAAAATAAAACTTAAGAAAAAAAAATGAATTAAATTGATCAAAAATACTTTAATTGATATTTTAAAAACAAAAAATTCTTAGATGCAGTGCCAATTTATTAATTTATATACCAAATATTACAATTTTTATATTTTAATTTTAAAAATCAAAATATGAAAAAAAACTCAACATTAATGTTAAATTTCATGATAAAAGCTTATTAAAATGATTTAGTTAGTTCTATTTCTGCCAACATTTATTTTACTAATTTAATTATTATCAAATATAAAGTGAGCTACTTTTAAAATATTAAAAAGAACTGTTTTGTTTCTGATTATTCAAATAAATAAGAATTTTAAATTTTCTTTCTACCTATTACAATTAAAGACATTCAGATTTTTGAAAAGAAATTATAAATATAAACATTAATTATTAATTTCATAAGGATTTTTATAAATATACTTTTCTGATTATAACTAATAAATATTTAATTTATAAATTATCTAAGAATATCATGAATTTAAGCTGCGGAGATAGCTTTTACAATAGCAGGATTGCCGATAATTAATCTTCTAGAAGAATAAATGATGATGCTTCATTTTAAGATAGCTCTGGTAGAAACAAACAAGGCCACTTAATAAAAAAAGATGACCAATTTAGCATTTCGATGAATTAATTTAATATTATTAGCGATCAAAACTTAAAGAATGTATTGAAATAATCAGCTGATAACGAACTAGCAATTATTTAAAGGTCTTAAATTTAATCTGAAAAACTGCCAAATTTATAGAAAATAATTTTTAATCTAAAGTTAAAGATGTTAGCATAGCGCCTTGTCAATTAGACAAAGTCCAGAATGTTTTAAAATCTTACCAATTACCAATTTAAGTTAATTAATGATTTATCTTGGTTTAAATATCCTTAAAAAAATAATAAATAAAATTCATCAAAATCAAAATAATAGCAAGAAAAAAATAAGTCCTCAAATTCGAAACAACGGTATTCTATCGTTGATTTAGAGGAAGATAAAAGGCCAAATAAAATTCTTAAGATTTTTAAAGAAACTTTAAATTTGAAAGAGTGTTTTACAAACATACTTAACAGTATAGATAAAAAGTTACCTGTAATTCACCCAAATTAGTTATTTAAGTTGATTTGGGATTTAATTAGTATGATCATTATATTAATATTAATAATATAAATACCATTGTATATATCATTTTATCTAAAACTTGGAGAGATATTAAATAATACTATGATTAATATAGCACCTATCTTTATTGTAGTTGATACTTTCATTAATTTAAACTCTGGATTTTATGAAAAAGGGTTACTGATAAGTAAAAGATCAAGCATATTTATTTAATATTGGAAAAATCATTCACTAAATGAATTAATCATTTTAGTTTCTTATATTGTAAGTAAATTAATTTTTAAACAAATTTTCTATTTAATTATTTTATTAATTTACAGCTTCATATTTTTTTAAGGGATGAGTCTTAATTCAGCTGGTCAAGATATTTATTATGTTCTTTTGCCTTTAAAATTAAAAATATAATTATTTTGTATAATAAATCTGAAGAGGTTTTTGCTTCTAGGAAGTATAAATAGTTATTAGCCTTAATTAGACTTGCTTTGATCATAATAATAACGAGTCATTTCATTTCTTGTTTTTGGGTATTACTATCTTAATTAGAAGAAAGTTAAGGAGAGTCTTAAACATGGCTAAGTGTAAGACCGATATATTAATCTAATTGGATAATTTAATACATGGAAGCTTATTATTTTGCTATAGTTACCATGGCAACAGTAGGCTTTGGGGATGTTTTACCTATTACTCCTATTGAAAAACTATTTTGTGTTATTTTAATGATTATTTCTTGTGGTTTATTTGCATATGCTATGAATACAATAGGAAATATTTTAGATAATTTTAATTTTGAAGAAAATGAGCTCTCAAAGAAAATGTAAGTCATTAATTTATATATGAGTAAAAAGAATATCAGTAAATAAATGCAATACGCTATCAGGGAGTATTTAGATTACTATTGGAGAGAAGCAAGTGAGAGAGATTAAGAGTCAGAACAAAAAATTATATCTTAACTTTCAGATACTCTAAGAGAAAATCTCGTCATTGAAGCAAACAAAATTGTTCTTAAAAATTCTCCAGTATTTAGAAAATATTTTAGTAATCAATTAAAGTAAAGCATAGTCTCCCTAATTAAAGAATATAGATGCACTCCTGAAGAGTTAATATGTAGTGAAGGAGATATTGATGATTGTTCAATTTTCTTCATCGAAAAAGGCTCTGTTGAAATATTTATTGAAACCTAGTCTGCGAATTAATAAAAGCCAGGTAATTTTCTTCATTACAAGTCAAAATAAAACTTAATTATTAAAATTACTTATAAATTTAAAACTTACTAGATAAGTTACATACAAACTTAAAAAATCTACAAAAATTATTATGAGAAAATAACATTTATTTATCAAGACAAATAATTAATTTATCATTTTATTTAGTTTATGTAGATTTTTAAAAATATCATCAACAATCAATTAATTTTTAATTAAATTCTTTGTTCAAATTATTAAAATACTAAGATTCGCTTATAAAATTTAAAAAATTCCAAATTGATATTAGTATCGAAAGTTATTAAATTTTTGTTAAATAACTCAAGGTAATTGAATAAATAACCTTTGTTGATTGATATACATTTTCCAACAAAATCAATAAGCAATAACTTTTGATAAAATATTTTGTTCAATTTATAAAAATACAAGATTAAGTTATCATATTTTATTTATTGCAAATTCAAATGAACATCAAAAGTTACTTAATTTTTATTGCAAAAAACTGAAACTGATTGAGTAAACAATTTTGTTGATAAATTAAAGAAAAATAGATGGATAAATTGAGAAAAAGGGTTATTTAATTTTATTTAAATATTATTTATTTATTATTAAATGTTTTAATTACACATTTTATCAAATAAACAGATTACAAATCTTTAGTAACACTTAAGTAAGGTTAGAGTTTTGGAGAATTGAGCTTTTTTACTGGGATGCCTAGAAGTGTTTCAATTAGATCAAAAGAATTTACAACGTTACTGATGATAAAAAGGGATAATTTCATTGAGTTGCTTTAAAATTTTAATTCTGATTTTGAGCAATTCTGCACGATAAAAGACTAGCTGCTGCTTTATAATGATTACTCTTGTATTAATTTAAAATGCTATTCTTGTTAAAGCCAATAACATCTATTGTACTAGTGTCCATTTTTACATTTAAAAGTTAATAAAGATAAAATTGTTTTCCTCCATAACAAAATAGAAGTCCAGTAAAGAAGAAATGTTGTAAGAAATTTTAGAAGATATAACTTCTTCAAAAAAAAATAACTTTTTGATCTGGATGAAATAGCACAAAATGTATATGAACATAATATTAACCACCAAAATATTTAAGAATATTTAGAACAATATTTGATGAAATATCATAATTAAGTTGATTTTTCTCCATCAGGATTACATGATTAATCTCGCAACAATCAAATTCGTGATAACTTTGAAAATTGTAATATAAATTCTTCTGAGAACTAAGAAACTTAATAGTAGCAAATTCAAAAAAATTAAAACACCTCATAGATTAATAACAAATCCTAGAATTCTCTGAAAGAGTAAGAAGAATCCCAAGATCTTCAATCTCAATAAAATAAATCTCTAGTTTATAATGATACTAAATCTTAAGACGAAATTAATGAATTTGATAAATCACCCATAATCTTTGTGAAATAAAAAAATAATACAATTTCTAAAATTAAAAGTGAATCGAGTCCTTTAAGCCCCAAAAAAAAGTAAAATTAGATAATTTGAGCTTATTTTGTAAAATATTATTTATATAAATAACTAGGAGCATTATCAAATTAGTGTAAACATAAGATGATCATAATTCTTTAGATCAAAATTGTGATATTAACCCAAATTATCCAAATTACTCATCACTACACTCTGTTGATAGGATCAGCCCTCTTTTAAAGAAAAAGAAAGTAAGTTACATACTAAATTCTTCTAATTATGATAATGTGAACCAGAAATATTAGAATTTAATTGAATAAAATGTAAATGAAAAGCAAAAATCATTTTCTAATCTATAGATGTTAAATTCTATAAATTAAAATAATTAGTTAAAGAACTAATAAAATAAGTCTGCTAAATATTTAATTTGCTAAATTACTGACTTGTTAGGTAAGCTAAGTGCAGCATTTAATCATAATTAAGATGAAACTAAGGATTTAATCCAAAAAATTTATACTAAAAACTAAACAGGATTATTTTTATTACCTTCAAACAGATAATCTTAGTATATAGATTTAAAAAATAAAATAGAGTAAATGGAAAATCTAAGTGAGAATATTATTTAAGATTTATTTGGGTAATCTTTAAGCAATCTAGATACTGTTAAGAATTTTGAAATATATTTCCCTTATAATAATTTTAGTTACCAATTAAAATTACTCGCTTTAAATAAAGATGATTAAAAAAAATTATTAAATAAAAATAAAATTGATAGTTCTTACTTTTACAAAGCAGTTAGTAATAGCTAAAGGGAAATCGGATAAGACTTAGGAAGAGCTAGGGGAAGTATTTATAAAAGTAAATAAAGTAGTATTACTTAAGTAGTTTAAAAATTTTAAAAGGAGTTGGAGGATGAGTAATATTAAAATAGCATTTTATTAAAGAAAAGTAAATTTTTTATGAATGACCAAATTGATGACTCTATCTTAAGCAGCATCAAAAGAGATGATGGCTATAATGAAAACATAAATAATTTAAAATTAAACAACAAAGATAAAAAAAAGAACTAAACAAGCTTAGTCAATGCAATATCAAAAACGTTACAGGATGACGATGATGCTAGTAAAGAACCTACAATTGTAAATAAATCATTCACATGCAACTCATTCCATAAAATATAATAACAGTTTCCTGTAACAAAAAAGGATGATAGTAATTTAGAAGTTAGTATAAGCTAGTTAAACCAAGATATATTCAACACCAGAATGTAGTAAATAAGAACCTAAAATTCTAATTTCTCATTTGATTTGTAAATAAATTAAAAATAAAATAACTTTAACTTAAACGAAAGTTTTAACATTCAAGATAACTCTCCTGCAAATCCTATTAATAATATCAATAATAACTTTATTTTAAATTAAATTAAGTTGAAAAACGATAATGAACTGGAATTATCAATTGATTAATAAATATGATCTTTTTAGAGTACTTTTAAAAATATTTTTTATCTAAATAAAATTAAGTAACATGATTTTTAATATCCAGTAAATATAAAAGGATTTGATCAATATATAAATATTTATTTTTCACTCTAAATTTTATCATAATTTGGGTATTTTCCAAATCTAATTTAACTATCAGAACTACAATTCTTAATATGTATTTATTAAAAATAAAAAAATTTAATTTAAATTATTCAAAGTTAAATCAACACAAAAAACAATATTTTATTGTTTCTCACTCAAAATTTATTTTAAAAAGTTGTATATGAGTATTTCAAACAAAAATCTCTTAATTAATCTCCAAATTTTGTTTAAAATAATTTATTTTTAAAGGATTAAATTAATACTTTTTTTAAATACACTTTTTATGAAAACATAAAAATAAAATTTAATTTTTTAAAGTTAAAAAGTTAGATTTTAATATTTTAAAATAATAAATAAAATTTATTTAGTTTTTTCATTCTCCCTCCAAATATTAAATAAAGTATTTTACTTAAATATTGCAACAGCTTTAGTGCTAAACCATACTTTTTATTAAAAATAAAAAAATTAAATTTAATTTTAATAGATTGGATTAAATACAAAAATAAATATTTTATGTCTCAAAGTTGTATTTTAAAAAGCTCTCTTTGAGTTTTTAAACAAAATTATGAAAATTTACTAAATTTTATAATCTCACTCGAAAATTTGTAAAAATAATTTATTTTATTACCACAAAACAGTAATGCCAGATATAATTTTTTTGAAAGATATAAAAATTAATTCAATTTTAATAGATTAATTCTTAAAAAGGATAGATAAACAGTATTCAAAATTTTATTTCAGAAAAGATAATAAATCGATGTTTTAATTTTTTGTAATAGCTGCTAAAAGCTTAATTAAAAATTTTGAAAAAAATAAAAAATACCTATTTTAATATATTGAAATTCAGAATTAATAGTAAGTATTTATCTTAATTAATTTGATCATTGTAATTGATCGAGTACAACACAACATTGTGAATTAAATAAAATTCAATTGTAAATTATTAAAGTAATTAGTCTTTAAAACTAAATTCTATATGTAATCTAAAGATTTTTCAGTCATTGTATTTTTTTTAAATAGATTAATTAGCCTTTCATTCTTATTTAAGCCAGCATTTTTAATTAAATTTTCTTCTTTTTAACTCTAAATTAGGATGTAAAAAAAAATAATTATTATTAGCAGAAAGAGAATATACTTAGTAATATTTTTAATCAAATAATTCAATTTATTTGAATAGAGTTGTTTATCTTATAGTAATATTGATATAAGTGGTAGGTAAATAAGCAGTAAATAGGTTAAAAGAATATAGTTTTAAATACTCAAATTAGAGCTCTCTTATGAAATAAAATTAATACAAAAACTTGAAGATATAGTTAGAAAACAAAAATGAAATAACGCTTAAGACAGAAATAGGTTCAGGCTCGTTTTCAAATGTGTATCTGACTTCTAATTCAAGTTATGTTGCAAAAGTTATGAATTTAAACTATGTACCTTCTCAGAGGTCATTTATTAATGAAAGATAATACTACCAAGAGTTGGGTTAGCATTCTAATATAGTTCAGTATTTGGGTAGCTAAGAGCTGCAAGGAGGTTCTCTAGGAGTCTTAGTGATTGAAAATTGTCCTAAGGGATCCCTTGTAGACATAATGTCTATGACACCCAAGAATCAATTATCAGAATAATAAATTCTTAGAGTTATATATGAAGTAGCATAGGGTCTAAGCCATATACATAAAAGAAAACTTATTCACAGAGATATTAAAATAGAAAACATATTATATTCAGAGGAAAATCGTTTTAAAATTTGTGATTTTGGATCTATGACAAATAATATAGTTCAAAAAATTAGTAAATGCAATATTCAAGATGTAAAGGAAGAGATGGATAGGAATACGACTCCTATGTATAGAGCACCTGAAATTTTAGATCCACAGATATTCCCTGATTATCCTATCAATGAGAAGTTAGATATTTTCGCTTTAGGTGTACTAGCATATATATTGTGCTTTAAAAAACCTCCTTTTGATTCAATATTGGGAGCTATTAGTGGTAGTTGTCTGTGGCCAGAATTCCCGATAACCTCTGACGAGTTTCATAATTTTATTATGAAAATGTTGTCAATAAATCCTGCTGATAGGCCTTCTGCTAATGAGATAATATAAATAATTACGAAGGATTTGAAGTTTGAATATAAGTACGATGGCATGATAGACCCATATATATTTACAAAGCAAGCTTAAAAAGAAGCTAAAGCAAGCTGGCTTTAAATCATCAATGCGAAATTTATAGGGGCATTCTTTGATACTTAGGGATGGAGTAATTTTATAAATTTGTTTCATATTTTAGTTTGCATATCATGCAATCATATTTTATTAATCGCCTTTAGTAGAATATTAAATCAATTAGCAGGTTTTGTATAAATATTTTCTTAAAAATATAGTTAAAGGAGCTTTATAATATGATGAGTATGGTCCCAAATAGAAATATGTAAGAAAACTTCTTTTAAAAGCGTGGAAAAAAAGGCCTAAAACTGATAAATTTTATATGCTACTTTACAACCACTGGAAAGAGCACAAAAGCAATACTATTATAAATTTAAAAATATTGATTCTTTTGCATAATTATTTTAAGAAGGGACCTCCTGAAGCAATAAAAAATCCTGTAGATAGGAAAATCAACCCTGAAAAAATATTAGATGATATTCAATAAAATTGGCAGAAAATCATTCTTGATGGAGAACTAGTCAAACCTAAGGACTAAAAAAGAAGCTAATACACATGCACCCTTATAGTTAATCTATCAAAATTTTTATAAACTAAACTTTTGCTTAATTAAAAATACAGCTAATATTTTGAAGGAAATTTTTCATTAAATCCCTTTTTGGAGAGCGCAAAAAAGAAATTCAAGCCATTAGATCCATTATTGCTTCCTGATTTGATTGAGTACTTAGCTGTTATTTTAAAATTCGTTAATGCTAATCTACTGCACTAATGCTAACTATGGAATATTTAAGCAACTATCTCTTTATCTATGCTAGATGAAATATACTGCCTCTTATGTCTCACAATACACCTTTATAAAACTTTTAAAATATCAACAAACTTTGAATCTAATAAATTCGAGCACAATGACATAAGATAATTTATCAAAGCACAAGATATCAACTTAGAAAAAATATACAAATAAGCTTAGCTATTTTTTTAAAGATGTTCTTTAATCACCGAAACTAAACTTCCTATAGCAACTATGATACCAAAGCTTCCAAATAATGTAATAGATTACATAAAATAAATAGAAATTTTGACTAACAGTGAGCCTGAATTCAAAATTTTTGAGCATCTCAACTACAAATAAAATATTTATGGAATTAAATTACCTCTTAGCTATGGCCCAGGAGTTATTGATGCTATCAAATAAACCGAAAAGTAATTTGAAAACGGTAATGTATCTTCTGTGAATGCTATATCTTCTAAATAATATGATACTAAAAGATCTTCTCATTAACAACAATTTATAAACACAAATTAATAATTAGCTTCTAACTAAACTTAAAATAATTTGAGAGCCCACAGCGCTAATCCAGAAAAAAATAAATAGGGATCCTTAGATTCCGATGATTAAAGTGACGAAGGAGATTTTATGAAAGAATATTAATAAAAGATGAATAAAATGGCCAAAAATGCTAATAACTAAAACAAAGATGAATATATATTTGCTAAAAAGCCATCGAGTAGCAATCCAAAGCTTCCTGAGCACAAAAGCAACAAACCTTTCATTCCAAATCCCTACTCAGTTACAGGCAAGGATAATTAATTCCTTTTTCACGATAAAAATTAAGTTAATAGTTTTCCTAACTCTTAAAAGCATGATTTGTGGGCCTAGCCTTAGCAAATTAATTAAGATGCTATTAATTTATTTGAGGAATTTTAAAATAATTTACCAAGCGGACAAGTTGCACAAAATTAAAATAACTAAAATGATGAAATTTTTAATTAATTTACATTTTGGGATCCTTCACATCCGATGCTAGTAGGATATTAAAAAGAAAAAGATGAAAAATATGTAGATAATTCTAAGGGTTAGGGATTCTTTGAAGCCAACGATTTAAACAGATCTGTTATTAAAGATAACAACAAGTGCTAAGACTTGATTGACCTAAATATATTTGACGAACAAATAAATGTAGATTTACTAAAGCTTCCTTCATAATAGCCACACGCTACTCAGCCAATAAACAATAATCCTTTTGATTTTTGGTCTAATATCAACAACAATCTCATTTAAAATCTAGAACAAGTGTAAAAAAATGGCTAAAATGCAATTTAAAATAATGAAGATCCCAGTAATTAATATAATTATAACAACTATTAAATAAATAATCTGAATAATTAGTAGAATGCTGTAAATAATCAAAGCAGCTATCAAGCAAACAATAAAAATAGCTAATAGATAAATAATTATCAGGTTAATAATAATAACAATTACCAATTCAGTAATCAGAATAATTATCAAGGAAGTAGTTAGAATAATTATAACTATCAACAATACAATTAAATTAGTAACTTGCAAATAAATAACTAAAATAATTATTAACTTGAATAAAAGAATGTAAAGACTGATGACATTTTCGGTGAATTTGGGTAATAAAACAATATATATGATTACACAAATGCAAATATTATTAAGCAAAATTAAAATCTTAACTACTATATGAATCAGTAATAAGCAAATCAATTTAATAACTTTACTTAAAATGAACAAAATTAATTAAAATAGTAAAACCAATAAATATACAATCAAAATTAACTTTATGGTTAGTAAAACTAAGCAGGTTATGGCGATTTTAATGATCAATAAAATTAAAACTTAATCAATTAATAAATGTAATAATAAATATAAAATTAGTTATTTTTGGAATAACAATAAAATTATTATCAATAATAAGTGTCAAATATGTAAGAATAATAATATGTTTAGATTAGCAATCCTTTTTTGAACAAAGCAAATCAAAACAATATGATTTCGATCAATGTTTCTCCTAGGATGTCTCCACCTAAGTAGTTTTAAGATGAGTCAATTTAAAATTCTTCTTCAAATTAAAATAAGGAACAACAGTAACAAGTAATTGATTAAAAATTACAGCTATAAAATCAGATAATGTAATAGTAGTAATAAGAGTAACCTTAAACAACCAGAAGAAGTAAGAAATTGATAGGAGCTGAGGATAGTAATGACGATGAAAATTAAAATAAAAAGGAAGCTCTTTAAAGACTTGGAAGTGAAAATATTCCTGATGACGATTGCGAAGCCTTGCGCCCTTTAGATAGCTTTTTAGGATAATAAAAAGCTATGGATCCTAGCCAACAAATGAGAAAAAGTATATCACCATTCAAATCAAACAGAAATCAATTAAAATTTTAAAGTGAGACTGACCAAGAAAAAGTTGAAAAAGATTTAGAATAACTAAAATTAGAACAGTGTCAAAGTAAAATAAGAAAGCACCCAGAGCTTGTAAACTATGTTAAGCATGAAGTAAGCAGCGAATTCTTTGATTTTATAGTTGATTATTCTGAAATTAAGATGGGGAACAAAATAGGAAGCGGTAAATTTAAATATTAAATATGGTAATTAATTAATTCATCTTTTTTTTAAGGTAATAGTTGTGAAGTTTACAAAGGAAAGTGTAAAAATAAGGAAGTTGCTATTAAAGTCATTAAGCTAGATAATTCAGATGAGCTGCATTTAAAAGAATTTTAAAGAGAAATATAGGCACTTATAAAGCTTAAAAACCATGAAAACCTCCTTTAGTTAGTTGCTATTTCCTCTTACGATAATAATTTTTATATAATAACTGAATTCTGTGAAGGAGGCACCTTATTTGAGTTACTTCACAAGAAAAAATAGTAAATTAAAATGATAAAGTGGGAACATCGTATTCGTTGGCTCAAAGATCTTGCCAAAGGAATGCTTTATCTTCATTAAAATAACCTTATTCATAGAGATCTAAAATCTCTAAAGTAAAATACTATTTCTTAAAAAATTATTTATTTAATTAAATTTTTTTTTTTAAGCTTACTTTTTGATAAACCATACGACCCAAACAGTGATAACATACCTACTATGAAAATAGCTGATTTTGGATTAACTCGTGTAGGAAGTAGTTAAGCTGTACCTTTCTAATCAGGGGCTCTTGGAACTTTCGTAATATTATTTATTTATTTATAGTAATTTGGTCTAAATTTATCCTAAATTTTTTAATTAATAGCATTGGATGGCACCTGAGACAATGAGAAATCAACCTGTTTCAACATAAGCAGATGTTTATTCTTTTGCAGTAATTAATTATCTTTTCACATCTTTTATTCATCATAAAACAATTAAATATTTTTATTATAAGATTGTCATGTATGAATTGGCTTCAAGGGAAACTCCTTTCAAAGAAAAAGGAAATGTTGCAGCAATAATTAAATTTGTCTCAGAAGAAAAAGGACGTCCTAATTTACAAAAGCTACATTTTGATACCCCTTAATTTGTAATTATATGAATGATTTTATGAAATAAACATTAATCTTTAATATTTAAATAGATTATAAAACTTATGATTAAGTGTTGGGATGAAAATCCCAAAAAAAGACCAAAGTTTGATTAGATAATATAAATATTAGAAAATCCTACATTAGTGAACTAACTAGCAGACTGAATAACATATATGCTGAATTGTAGAAAATAAATTAAGAAGTTATAAGTAAGTTACTAAAGTATTGATTTTATTAATAAAAATCAACGTTTTAATTATTTTAAATGCAAAAAATATTTAAGTATAATAATAATAAATTAAAAAAGACACTTTAACAATAATATTTTAAATTAAAATATAAAAAAAGACAAACAGATCTTAGTTTAAATTGTATTATATGAAAAGAAGATTTTAATTTTTAATAAATCTTTATGTAAACCATAATTCATATTATTCTATTAAAAACTATAAATAAAATATAATATTAATTAATTTAAAATCTGTTAAAATTATAAATTTTTTAACTTATTCGAAAATTGTTTGTATTTGAATAAACTTTAAATCTTGTAATTGAACCATTTTTTACTACTTTTAAAAATACTTATAAATTTGATTATTAAGTTAAATATTTTGTATGTATTTCCAAAAATTGTTAAAACTTTCTTCTTAAAATATAAAAAATAAACAAAAATATAAATTAACTTTAGTTACGGATTAAACAATTAACTTTAATACAGAATATATTAATTGTTGATATAAATAAAAAATGATGTTTCTTTAAACAAAGATCAGAATTAAATAAACAAATATCAAAAATTATTTATATAAATCTCTATTTTAAATTTTATTTATCTATTTAATCTTTACTTTTTTAAAATAAAAATTTATTTTATTGAATTTTAAACCAGTTAATTTTAAAAAAAATTGCTTAAGAAAGAGAAAATAAAAATAATATCAATTTATAAGAAATAGTGATTAAACTACAAAAATATTTTCTTTAATATTTTTAAATTTTGAATAAAATTATCATTCATTAAAGCATAAATAAATACTAAATTAATTTTAAACAATAAAATAGTATAATAATATGAATAAATAAATAATTGCATTTACTTTAAATATTTAAAAGTATAAATAAGTTTCTATTTTTATTTAATTAGTCAAACATTATTTCTCTTTAAATAATTTGTTTTGTTAAGATTAAAATTTTAATTTAGGCTTAATATATTTTATAACTAGTTTGTTGGCTTTATTTAATTATTTTATTAGGAGTTTAATTAATCTAAGTTTAAGTAGTTTTATTTATAAATTTGATACTCTTATTACATATCTAGACTTTGTTAAACAGTTGATTTTTGTTGCTGTTAATCTATCTGGCCATTTAAATTTGTTTATTATTTTTAAAAACCACTATCAACACTACTATTGAAACTTTAAAGTTTTTGCTGCATTTTCTATTTTTTATTTAACCAAATAATCCAAATTGTTAGTGAAAATAAATATTTACTTGTTTCCAATCTTAAATCGAAGATTTATTTTATGAAGATTGCTGTATAGTTTGCTTTATTTTATCCACCTAAACATTTTCCTTCTTTATAATAATAATATTTAAAAATTATAATTCATTAAATTAAAAATATTAACTTGATTTTGAGAGACCTGCTATTTGGTACTAGAACAAAAATAAAAAGGGTGCTTTACATTAGCTACAAACTATTCATTATGCTGTAAAGTATGCCTTTATTTTATAAATATTTAATTTAAAAATAATTTACTATTAAATTACATATAGTCTGAGACATATTCCAGGTCTTTTAAGAAAGGATCTTTTATGATTGTTTATTAATTCTTTATTTCTTTTTATTAGGTGTTTTCTTGGAGAAAATCACTTATTTAGCATTGCTGCTATTATGGTGGAAGCTATGGTTAACTCAATGTTTTTATTATTGGATTTTTATCTTAACTTGTAGGAGAAGGGTTTGTATCCATTTATGTATGCATGGTATGAGAAATTCTTTATGATTGGCTATAGGCTTTACTATTATGATTAGTTGCCTGATGCTATTGAAATTGTATTTGCTCAATTTAGTTTGTAATACCCTTTAAAATACTATTAACTTTTTCTCTGTATCCCATTTCTGAATTATTTACTCTGTTTGGAGTCTAATCATTTTTAATATAAGTAAAAATGCTAATTACATAAATATAATATTACTGATATTGGTTTCTTTTAGCTAGATTAATTAAAATCTATGCTCTGAGTGTTTAAAAAATTCTAAAGTATTTTAGATCCAAATGATAAATTTTTCTGCTTGCTGTACTATTTTCTAATAAAAGAAAGATTACATTTTTGTTTAAAAATTTTTGAATATTATTTAAATAGTTACTTGTAATTTGTTTTATTAGTAATGTATGAGTTTTGATTTGATGTGTTTGGAGACATTGCACTAATTTTTTATTTTTAATTATTTTAGATTGATATTTTCAATATTGAGTTTAGCTTCTAGTTTGTTGAAGAAGGAATGCTGAAACTCTATTTTTGGGAGTTCTTTGAAGATGATTTGTGTGATTAGCTTACAGCTTACATAGAACTACCATTTAAGATGCTGTGGTTATGAGTGTGGTTGATAGAATTCAAACAAGAATTATAGTTATTTTAGTTTTCTAGTTAAAAATAAACAGTATTATTTTTATGAGAATTTTATTAAATTCCATTATTACTAGGGTAAACAATTTAAGGAGATCTTTATGATAAAGTTTAGATGTTAGAAGCTATATTTATGCTAGCTTATTTGGAATGAATTGGAAAATAGCTTTTATTTTAACTAAGATTTGTAGATTTTGAAAAAGAATTTATCACTTAGCTATCCTACAAAGGCATATCTTCAATCAGATTTGTAGAATGAGTCATAGAATTTACGTTATCAAAATTTTATAATGCTTAACTTCCACTCATTTGAGATGCATAAATGTTATTTGAATTATTAGTATTTGATATTTCATTTTATTACTAGGCTACAGAAAAGTTATTTGAGTTTGTACTCATGTAAAAATTGTTGCTCTAATAAGTGTTTGGACTTTACTAAATATAATTACTAGGATAACTCTAATTAGGAATGTAAACACTATTTGCATATGAATTGATTATTTGACTGAACGAATTATTATCAAAAGATTGGTGCACATTAAAATCCTTTTAGCTATTTTGAGTATTGAAAACAATTTAACTGCTATTCTTTCTTTTTGTACTTCCAGCAGTTTGATTCATAGATTAAACATTTTCATCAAATATTTTTTTTGCAAGCTTATCGCTGTATATATTGTATTCCGTTTTCATTTTTACTGAAGAGTCATATTTATTATACCCAGTACTGTTAACTCCACTATTTTTTTAGTCTACTCCACTTATCGATAATATCGCCAGGGCTTTATTTCCATTAGCTTTTTTATTATTCTTCTAATGGAAATTACTTGCAGTACTTGGTTTTACCATTAATCTATGCTGCATATTACTTTAATTACCCTTTTGAGAAGATCTAATTGCAAATATACTGTTCTAAATGGCTTTTGAAGCTGAAGAGTTGTTTAAATTTTAAATCGTTTAGTTGCCTGGTGAAGTTGGATACTTCTTATCAGACATTGAAAACTTATATTTATCAGGTTTTTCTACTTAATTATTGAATTATTCGTGAATTAGGCTTTAGCGAATAACATTTGATTGATTCTAAGCAATTTTTTCTGTTTCAGTTATATTAATTGATTAAGAGTTATTCTTTATGCTTTTAGACCTGTTTTTACTGCTAGGATTTGTAATATATGGTGAAATTTAGCTCAAGTAATTCAGATTTAAAGTTTTTTTTATCTGCTTATTAACTCCACTATTAGAATTCAGATATCTATTGTTATCAATCTAGCCTATCTTATTTTGCTAACCCTAACAAATACTCAAAAAATCTAAAAAGTTAGACTATTGAGTAACTAAACTAACTTTTTCCGACACTTTTGGTAAATTAACTTCACAAAACCTAAAAGAAAAGCACTTCTTTTTTTCCTATCAATTTTTTTCTTATCGAAAGATGAAATAAATATAAAAAATATTAATAATTTAATGTGTTTTAAATTGTATTAATAAATAATATAAATTGAGAGCGAAATATAATACCTAGCTATTTATATGAATTCAATTAATTAATTAGTTAATGTTTTCTAAGTTTGTTTGCTTTATAAAACCTATATTATTTTATTTTACCTAACATTTTTCTTACAATTTATTATTGTAACAATCAAAAAATATCAACCACAATAAAGTACGCAATCAATTAATAACTCTTTCATAATAACTTTTAAAATCAGTTAAATTTTGATTTCATCAACTATTCAATCAATGTTTATTGATTTTTTAAAAAAATATTAAAGTTTATTTATATTTAATATATTTAAACAACTTTCTTAGTGTCAACAAATACTTATAATTTAATAAGTTGCTGTTTAAAGAATTAAAATTCTTTTTCTGTTTCAAGTTAATCTTCTTCGAAAGCGTTTTAAAGTGAAAGATTAACGAATAAACAAAATATCTAACAATTACATGTAAGAGTTTTATTTTTATAAAGATGATAATTATTTCAAGTGTATTCAACATACATAATTTAAAAGAAAAAGTTTTAAATAACTCGAATTAATATTTTATAAAATGCAAATTTACCAGCTATTCCAAATAGAAATTATAAAAGAAAAGATAAAATTAAATGAGAAAAAATCTTTTATAAATTCTGTAAAGTTATTATTTTATCTTATTTGGATTAATATGAAATACTATTAAAAGAATATTGTGTTTATAATTAACTAAATAAGTTTTTACTAATGCCTATGTATTTTATTACTATTAAACATTGATTGATATTTACCTATAATTTGTATGAGCATAGATGAAGTAAGTAAGTAATTAGAAACTTTTTATTAATATATCATTTATTTATTTATTAAACGCTGATAAAAATTATAAAATAAGAAATTATTATTGAAAAACAAGCAAAAAAGATTTTAGTGAATTCTTATTAATTTTCTAAAGATTGTTTAAAAAATTTAATTAAAAAAATATTAAAAGATATATTTACACGTTTTCAAAGTAAATAAAATGATCAAATTAAAGCAAATTATTTTAGGTTTATCGATTCTGTGCCTAGTTCTCTCAACGGAGAATTAGAATAAGCAATTAAATATTTATGTAAACAATATTGCTCCACTAGATAATCCTAGCGAAACATATAAGTAAACATATTCTTTATGAGTTTGAGTGTTTAGATGATTGGTTACTCACCAATAATCATTAATCGAATTATAAAAAAGGTATTATATTCTTCCTTTTATACGCCCATAAGAGGAGATAAAATCCGATTAAACGTTCTCATAAAGCTTATCAGGTGATCGTATATATCATTCACCTTATAATTCAACAATAGGATGTAAAGCTTTAAAATTAACTTTATTATTTAAAAATAATCCGCAAATTAATTTGCAATAATAAAAAATAATTTGGCATATTTGTTAATAGAAGTATTTAAAGAAATTCTTTCATTATATTAGTAAATGTGACAAAAACCATAGGGTCAAAGAAATACACAAAATAGGAACTCTAATAATTTATAGAGGCTATTGAAAATGTATTTTATGCAGAGTTTTATGTAGGTAAGAGCAAACTATGATTTTTGTTAGATAGATTTCAATCTGAAAATTTATAATTTAATAGAATAGTTTATAGTGCATGACTTGATAGGAAAATTTGAGTAGGATGAAAATGGAACTTTATCTTATTACTTGAAAACTCATATTGAGTTTAACGTATATTTAGATATTTTCTCACAATAAGCACAATAAGTAAACAAAGCAATCAATACATTTATTTTTTATTTAGATTATTTGATTTAGTAGAAATGATTTCAAAACTAATTATTTACTATCTGTTTAAATCAAAAGGACCCTGTTGTTTTATATGCAAATATCACCAACTTTTATGATGAAAATTTTGATGGCTTGTATTATAAGTAAATCCCTCTTTTTGAAGATGGAGAGGAAACATAAGAAATAGAATTCTCTTACTCTGTTTTTTACTATTATGCAAACATTATAGACATCGACTATGAAAAGGACAATGTTTTTGAGTAATAAATAAGCATATAAATAAATAAACTAACTTATTTCTTTATCCATCAAATATAATTTTAAATTATCTTTTCTATAATTAAGTTTTTGTTTTAGTCAATAGATTTAAACATTTAAAAAAAATAAATTGTAAACAAATTATATTTATAAAAACAGCTAAGACTCCTCTGAATCTGATCAAAACCCACAAATTCATTGGTTTTCAATTATACTTTCTTTTTTACTTGTCGTACTTCTTGTCCTATTAGTCTGCCTCGTTTTAGCAAGAATATTAAAAAAAGACTTCAGTCTTTCTTCTGATATCGAAAGTGATTAATGTAATTTTTTAAACAGTCTAAATTCCTTAGGTCAGGTGGTGATTATATATAATATTGTTATTTATCAAAAGCTGTTGAAATTGGATGGAAACTGATTAGAACAGAAGCTCTTATGCCTCCTGTTCATAAATTAATACTTAGTGGATTTTTAGGTAATGGATTGTAATTCATATTCCTAGTTATAAATCTCATTTTCTTTGGTATCCTTGGTCTATATTACAATTCCTAAAAAGGAAATGTAAAATAAGTTGGTGTTTTCTTGTATTCATTCACTGGTATATTTAATGGATATTATTCTGCTAAATACTACAAATACTTTGGAGGAAAGCATTGGGCTCTCAATTTCATATTCTCTTGTGGACTTTTCCCAGTAATTTTTAAATAAAAGTTTATTTATTTTTGAATTATTTATTATTCTAAAATTGAAAAGCTCTGTCTTTTGCTGGTTTTCAGCGTTGTAAATTCTTATGCTTGGTATAAATAGTCCACATCTGCTATTCCTGCTGAAGCTGTTTTCTTAGTAATTTTAATCTTCTTAATTATTTTTGTCCCTCTGACCCTAGCTGGTACTATCACATCAAGAGTTAAAACTTCTGAATCTCTCCCAAATGTAGGATCTTCTTTACCTAGATTATATAAGCCTGTACCTGAGAAAAAAATGTAAAAAATTATTACCTTGTAATTAGTTATTGAATTTTTTAATAAATAGGTATCAGACTGCATTTATCCATTTCATAATCGGTGGTCTTCTTCCATTTAGGTTATTTATTTTTCTTTACAAAATAAATAAAATCCTTAAAAAATTTTAAATTCATATAAAATAATAGTTCTATTTATTTAGAGTTGAAATAAATATTTAATAGCATCTGGGGTCATTAAACATATCATTTGTATGGTATAATCTGTGTAGCATTTATTCTATTTTTAGCTGTTTAAGCCTGTGTTTCTATTGGTCTTACTTATTACTAACTAAATGCTATGGATTATAATTGGTGGTGGAAATCTTTCTCTTATGGAGGGTAAATTTCCATTTTTTACAAAAAATAGCTTTTACAAGTAAAAATATAATTAATAGGTCCACATCTATTTTTATTGGATTATATGTAATTTTTTACTACTGGCAAGTTTCTCCTATGCATGGAACTCTACAAGTAAATTATCAAATATTTTATTTATTTTAGGGAAAATTATATTTAAAAAAAATAGTTCTTGATGTATTTTGGCTACATGATTCTTTTCTGCATTGTATTGTTTATGGTAGTTTTATTCATTATTTATTGAGCTTTTCTTATTTAATATTTTTTTTCAAAAAGATGCTTGGTAGTGTAAGTTTCTTGGCTTCTTTGAAATTTGTAAGATATATTTACAACAATGGTAAAATGGATTGAAAAATCAAATCAAATCAAAAAACGCCAAAGCAATCCTCTCCGAATTATTGCGATTAATCAGAGAAATAAATTAACTATCTAAATATATATAATTTGTTTCTATCTGTTTGTATTTTTTTAATTTACAGATTTAAGCACATAAATTATAATTGGTTGAAAGTAATAGCTAGCTATAATTATTTTGTTGTAATAAATGTTTATCATTCTTTAACTTTAGTTTTTAAAATAATCTTCAACAGAATTTGTTATTTTAGTGAAAATTTTATTTCATTAGCTATTTATTGATTTTTTCAATAAAAGATATAAATTTTACTTTCTATTTGGTAGTTATACGTGTAAATAATGTAATAATCTTAAGCATATATATAACAGCATAATTCATAAACACTGGAATAAGATTTTGTGGAAAAGGTTTGTTTATTTGTTTATTTATTTATTTTTTGCGTGTTTGTTTGTTTGATTGCTCTATTTGTTTGTTTTTATTTTACTTGGAATTTTTGAATGAAAAGTTTAAATTTAGCCGAATAATTTATTAATTTTTAGTTATTTAAAAACATTAAAATTAAGCAAAACAAATAAAATATAAATAAGAAAACACTTTTTCTTCACAAAGATATTCTTAAAGAAAGAGATCCTCATCTAGAATAGGTTAAAAGCTTCTGAAGCAAAAAGGAAAAAGTTCATCGAGAAAAGTTTGCTCACCTTTATCTTTCATTAAAATTTATTCAAACTACTAAACAAAACTCTAATCAGCATCATCATTTAAAACTATTTGAGCGATCAATTATTTATTTCAAATTCTACAGCAATCCCATTTGTCTGCCTTAAACTCATTTTAAAAAAAGCTTGAAGAAAACTTATATTTTAAAATAATTACCATTAATACTTACTACCATCTCTAATTTCAAATTTTCCCACTTATAATAAAACCAACTAACAAAAAATAATTATCAAAAAAATGAGTGGAAACAACTTTTTTAATGAATTCAATATGAACCAACAACAACAACAACCATAGCAACAAGGAGGTTTTCCCAATTAATTCGGCAATGCTTAGATAAACTAATATGCTAACACTGCTAAAACTTTGTTCACAGCATTTGGCCCACAATTAATTCCCGATAATTTCAACGGTATGATCCCAACTGGAAACTATGTTGAAAAGTGGGTATTTAATTCTTATGTGAGGTCATTCTTTGATATAGACAATATGTATATTCTCCGTAAAATGAAACTCATTCTCTTCCCTTTCCTCTAAAGAGGTGAATGGGAAGTGAAGGTTAATGAATATGGTTCTTCCTCCCAAGAATAGAATTACATATCTCCTAAAGATAATCCTCATTCTCCTGATCTGTACTTACCACTAATGGGTTTAATTACTTTTGTTCTCGTTTCTTGTCTTTCAGTTGGTATTGGTGATAATTTTTAACCTGAAATCATCTAAAGAAATACTAGCTACTGCTTATTCATAACTTTTGCAGAAATTTATCTTTACAAGTTCTGTAAACAATTTTATTTAAATTCTCAAGTAGCAATAACTAAATTTATTTATTTACTAAAAAGTATTCTATCTTGTTGGCATTAAAAACATCAGTTTTCTCAACATGCTCAGCCATCTTTCATATAGATTCCTTTCCCTCACTTGCATTCTAATCTGTAACCTGAGCTTTGGAGGTTGGATTACCTTTATTTTAATGGTTTATCTTCTTACTACCTCTGTGTTCTTCATTTTCAAAACTCTTAAGAGATACATCTAGACAATGTCTGACAGTTTTGGTAAATTTTTATTTTTATCATTTTAAATTATTAATCAAGCTTTGTCTAGCAAGGGATTTTAGAATTTTGTTATAAAACTATTTTTTAATCTCTAAACGCCGAAGCAATATAAATTCACTCTGTGAAAAGCGATTTTTCATTATAACTCATTCATCTCATGTCTGAGTTATTCCAGGAATTGCTACATATATCAAAAACGAATATTCAATGATATTTAAAGTACTTACTTATTTTTAATTTAATTTAAAGGCGAAGTAAATTTCTCAGAGCTATCTTAAAAGAATATTTTATATTTGATGTCTATAATACAGCTTGCAGTGTCTTATCTTTTATTAAAAATTACTTATGCTTATTGATTGATAAACTAGTTAAAAAACTTAAAATAAAATATATTTTAATTCCTTATAAAATATTAATGATTGTATATATTTTTCTATAAAAAATTTTGTTTACATCTTTAAAACACATTTTAACACAAATCACAAATTAAAAAAAATATTTCACTTCAATTCTTTTCTTAAGAAAATTAGTTTAATACAAATCTAAAACTTAAAAGCAGCCAAAATATTCTAAAATATTGCTTAATACATTCTTCCCTAGTAATCCTGCTTGAACTCCTAAACAATTACAACAACAAAAAAATACAAAAAATATATCTAAAAAATAAAATAAATAATTTCTAAAAACTGAATAAATTAATTTAAAAAAGTCCATTTGAAAAATAAAATAAAAGTAAATATAATTTGAGTATATAAAATTAGAATTTTTATTTTAATGACTGTTAAAGCTACTTCGATATTAGTAGTATAAAATTCATGAAGATCATGATGAATATTACAGGAAAGATAATTTATTTGACTAATTTTTAAATGGCAAAATATTAAAATTAACAAATTAATAAAGTTAATTGCTTTTTTTGAAATAAAAGAATTTCAATCAGCATTTAAGCTACTTAAAGGACAGTCAAAAGAATATATAAAAATGTATACTGGTTAAGATGATATAGTAGGAATTAAATTCCCAGCTCTTTTTTCAAATTTAATTTATTTATAGAGAAAATGCAATTTAGGTTTGATTTCAAACCGAATTAGTTATTAAATAAATTTAAATTCAAAAGATAAATAAATAAATGAATCAATTTATAAATAAAGTTAATTTTGTTGATTAAATTAAAAGAATAAAATACTATAGATAGATTGATTGAAGTGGATTCAAACTTTAAACAAACAAAAATTATTTAATTAAAATTTATTTATTTATTTAAAATAAAAATTTAACTATTTCAAAGATCTTCTTTCATACCAAAAACGTTTCCACTCAACTAGTCGTGCATTCTTTAGAAGTTTCCTCCTCCACTTAAGACATCTTCAAGATAATTTTCTAATGATTATGCAGTGAGCTATTGTTCTGGATTAAAGTGGGCGAAACGATTACGCTTTCCTTTAATTATTACTGCTGCTGGTAATGTAGAGAAATCTTCATTATCAAATATATTTTCAAGTTCGATCAAACGTTTTGGGATATAGAAGAACTTCATCTTTGAATCAGAAAACTTTGGAGCTATCGATTTGAGTAGTGTTGCTGCCTCTTCTAAACTAATACTATCGTTAGCTGTAATAATTAATAAGCAAATCTTTGGATCATTGCTACCACAGTTATAGGAGTTTTTGGCAATATCAGGAGTAAGTAACTTTACTGGGATAGTTGGGTTATTTGTAGCTGCTTGCTTGACATAAGAATATTCACGTAAAAATTTCTAAATTTGATCCTTTTTGAAAGCACCTTCATACTTAATACCTAAGTAATTTTCAGGCTCTGAAAGAACCAAGAGTGTAGGGAAATCTGTAACCTTGAATTTAGATATCAAATCTTTTTCAGTGTCTCTAACTTCACCAAATTGTAACTTTGAGTTATACTCTTTGGAGAGTGCTCTGAAAAGTGGAGGTGTGGATTTCTTTTGAGTAAATAACAGAATTTTATTTTTATCAGGGTTTTCAGTAATAAACTCTTCATAATTTGTGGTCTTAATGTTACGGACATAAGATTCCATAAATCTAACTGCAAACTATGCAATCTTAGTGTTATCATTGAGAGGACCTGTGTATTTGTGACCTTCTTTACGGATATCTGATTCGAAAACTAAAATAGATGGATGTTCGAATACTTAAAATTCATCTTCACACAAAGCATCTTCTTCTACACAATCAACAGCAGCAACCCTAAAAATACCATAGTAAGTACTGGCTAGTTCTCTATAACTATCCTTGAGGTTGATTGATTATTGTTAGTTAGACTTGTAGAATAAAATAACCCAAACTTCTTGACGACGGAAGAACTTAGATAAACTACCCATTTCAATTTCATAAACATCACTTTAGCTAAAGAGATCCCTATTTTATTGTTATTGCTATTATCCTCCTCCGAAATTGAATTGTTAGTGGAAGCCACCGCCACCACCTCTTCCACCACCACCGAAGAATTAGCTGAAGATATCATCAAATCCACCGCCACCACCGAAATTGAAGTGATGACCACCATGTCCACCACCACCTTACTATTGCTATTTAAGACCTTCTTCACCATACTTATCATAAACTTCTTTTTGTTTAGGATCTTTGAGAACTTCGTATGCTTCTACAATTTCTTGGAATTATTGTTCTGCCTTTTTAGGATCATTTTTATTTTTGTCAGGGTGATACTTCAAAGAAAGCTTCTTGAAAGCTCTTTTAATTTCAGCTTCACTTGCTCCTTTCTTTAAACCTAAAACTCTATAATAATCTTTACCAGCAAGTACTGCTACAAAGAGCACTGCAAGCAAAATGAGTGCAACTTTTACTTTCATTTACTTATTATTTTTTATAAACTAAGTAAATCTTTCTTTTTTTAAATCAAATAATTTTATTAGAAATAAATTATTTATTTATTGTGGAAAGTAGCAGTATTTTTTAGATTGATTAAAGATTGTTTGTTCACAATTGTGTTATAAATTTCAATATCTAAATTATAATGATTCGATAAATTAACAAAAAAATGTGTTCCTCACACGTGTGGGGCAATGAAAAATAATTTATTATACTCCTCTGTTTTTCAAAAAAAAGTGATAATCATTTTATCACTCGTGTTAGAGAAAGGCTTTTAATGAAAATCTACAAAAGAATTTCTAAAAAAAGCAGATTTTTATAGCTAAAAGAGCAGAATTATATTGAAGCAAATACATCATATTTTTCAAAGTTTTTTGTTTTTTTTTATAGCGAGTTTAATGTAAAACTACTTTCTTTTATCAGATAACATTTATTTATTAATTAAAGAAAAATCTAATAGAAAAATGGAAAAAAAAATTGATTAATATGTTATTATCAAATTTAAACTGGTCAAATATTAAATTATATTGCAAAGCTAGCAATTAAAATCAAAAACACAAACTCAAAAAAATTTTTTTAATAATTTTTATTAATTTTTGCAGACCATTAAATATTTAATTATTGCTTCACACAAAGAGATCTTTTTCTGATCATTTCAAACTAAATTTCTCTTTTGTAATAATTGCTGAGCTTTTAAGTCTCTCGAATTTTCTTTAAAGATAATGTTTGGAGAAGGTACTATTTTAGGAAAAGCTGGCATTATACTTTAATTATTTATTTTATTTGATAAATTTGCTATTTTAGGAGAATTAATTTCAGATTAATTGACCGATATTTGACCTAGATTTATTTTTAATTAGCTATTCCACATTTGTTTTTATCCATAATTTTAGCCTTTATAAATAGGACAATCTGTTTATTCTTTTACCTAATCGAACTAAGATAAAAAGCTTGAATAAGATTTTTTGTGATGTGAAGGAAACGGGCTTTAAAAAGCAACAATGTTCTACAAAATTTAGGCAGAATTATTAATATTTTTTACTGGTATTGAAGTTTATCCAGGCTATTAGATGCTGCTAAAGATTTAGCTTTTATTTTATTAGTCATTTGGTGCATAAAAAACTTAAGAAAGACTATTTCTCTTATAGTTTATACTCATCTCTGTCACATTCGTATTTGTTTAAGTATTCTGCTTTTAATTATTTAATGTTTTTTATTCTTAAGTAGTATTCTCTTATGTTAGCTCCTGATTATTATTGTTTGTAGTAAATTATTTTTCACAGGCATAACTTAATCCATAAAAACTCTGAAGAGAATTTCTATTTTTTCTGCTTTTTTAAAATATATTATATGATTAGTTATTTTTATCAGATTATTCTGCTTGATTGTTGGATTGACCTATATCTTATTGAACAGAAGGTAGCTTGTTTGCTGCACTTATACTTAAAAAGCTGATTTAATTGATATTTAGATTTTTTTTAAGTTAATTTTATGAACAATTTAGTTAGAATTTAGAATTGTTGCTTTTAGCAGCTAAATTAAGTTAACTTAAATTTGAATTTAATAAAAATGAATTGTTTTAGTTCATTTTAGGTGATGCACAAGGTAATTTTGGAGAAAATTAGTTTTAAATACAGTTTTATGCTGGTATTTAGTAATTTGAAGCTAAGAGCATTTCTCTTTTTTATCTAGAAGTCATTTAAACACTGCTAAATGCATTTTGTTAACCATTTTTTCGTTACCTTGAAAAATTCTCTAAAATTTTATCAACTTTTTTAATTTAATCTTAACTTTAGCTTCGCTAGTCAAATATTCTAGCATTTTAATCAACATCACAAGAAAATATAAGATTATTAGTAAATTCAGGATTTCTTAATGAAACATTTTTATCTTAAATAACTTCAGTTGATAAAGTAGACATTTATGTATTTTTTTGCTTTTTTATTTTGTTTTTTTTATCATGTAAAATATTTATCAATTCGTTGAACTGGCTATTTTTTGGCGAATTGCCTTAACTCAGTAATTTTCTCAAAGGTTATTTCTTTTTATTGTGATAATTATTTCTTATTAATTATGAATCATTTGAAATAATTTCATCTTCATAATCTTAATCTTGAAAGCTGCTATTTAAATCTTAGAACTGACTTTTACCAATTTTCTTTTTTTCTGAATAACTTTTAATTTCACATTTTTAAGCTGAATAATTCAAATCCTAATTCAAATATTCATTTTATTTATTTTCATAATGATTTCTATTTTAATCACTTTAACTTTAACCTTATAGAAGAGGTGATTCATTTTAAATTTATTTATCAGGCTAATTGAAGGAGTAGCTTTTGTGTAATTCTGTTTTAAAAGGGCTTTAAATTTAATCTTACTTTTCCTTTTGGCTGTTTGGGTCTAATTTGAAACTATTATTACTTTTAAATTAGGGATTTTATTTCATTATTTGCTGATCGCCCACGAATAAGGTTATTTTATTTTTTTATAGTCCAATTTAATTTAATATCTTATAACTTTAATGCATCACATAATTTATCTTTCTCCTTTTTTCTTCCTTAGACAAGAGACTATTATCTTCGATCCAAAATAAGGGTTGATTAGATTTCTCTTGCTATTTATGAACTTTTTCGATATTGAAATGTTAATCTTTTTCTTATTTTTCTGTATGAGAGTAAGGGGAGTGTGATTATTGCTTACTTATACTTTAATGATTATCTATACTTGAGTTTTAATCTGAATAACTTTTTTCAACATTTGGTAATTTCTAAGTATGTAATTCATCTGTTTCTTCTTATAATTTACCTTCATCATACTATGAAAAAGCCTTTTATGTTTTATTAAACTTAAATTCTTAAGTAATTTTATTTAACTTATCTTTATGTGTCATCCCGTGTTATTTATGATAAGGAATTTATTCTGAACTATTAAATTCAGATTTATTAAATTCACCAGATTGCTCTAAGTTGCTTGTTTAAAAAGAAGTATTTACATTTATCTTGTCTTCTTCTTATTAAGATAATGAGTTTTTCATTTTTTGATAAAAAGAAGAGCTCTAATTCTTGCTTGAAAAGCTACCATCTTATGAAAATTCTTTTTGATTTTATTACTATAATAAATTTTTTAGGCTAAACCTCTTTGTTTGCTCTTTTTCAGGCGATTCTGATAGTTTCCTTTAATTTTTATGTTAAGATTTTGAAATAGAAGTCTTTCTGAACAATTTTTTATTTTCCTTATTTAGAGGAAAAAATAAATCCTAGGATGTTTGTGTTGATTATCTTTTTTCAGAAATAGAGGATCTTTTTATTTTAAACTTACTGCCAATATTTTTCTCTGTTTACTCATCTTAGCTGTCACTATCACTATTTCTAAAGTATTGTAGTCCTTATTCATTTCCAGGTGAAGATGATATATGTTCTAATAAAGGCTTTATAGAAGTTTAGCGATTAATAGTACCTTTGCTATTTTGCTAAATAATATAATCAAGATTTATTTATTTGTATTAAGTATCTTGATTTAATTTCATGCAAATAGTTTTTTTGAGAAATTTCGAAGTAAATTCCTGATAGGTGTTTAAATCAAGTGTTGGATTAAATAATTAATTTTCTTTTTATACGCTAGGAGTTTATTCTGAATCACTTTAAATCTATTCCTCGCTTTAATTTTCAGGGCTTTTTAAAAATGAATTTTTTTATTAAGATTTTTAATTAGATCCTGAAATCCACTCCAAATTATATTTGTCATTCTTCAACTTTCTTTGCATGTTCTTTAAATAAGGAAATTATTCAAAAAGAATTTTTTATTCCTCTTCTGTTAGTAAAGATAAGTCAGGTAGCTTCATTGCATGCTTTAGTTGCTTTTTTATGTGTTTTTTTACTAAATTATTTGTAGCATTTTAATTTTTAATGTTCTACACAATAATTTCTTATTCTCTTTGTTCATGAAATTTAACGTTTTAATCATTTTATTTAATTATATTATCTGAAATTTTATGAGTCTTTAGCATGTCCAAAAGTAACTAAATTTTAAATTGTAAAAACATTTTAAAATAATCAACAAATAAATGTATTAAAATTACTGATTTGTGCAAAGAGTAGATTTGAGTATTTTATCTAATTACCACTGCTTTTTGAGTTCTATAAATCTCATCATTTTTAATTTCGTAGTCACCAAAACACTCTCCATTAGTAATAACCGATATTCTCATTCTTATTTTTTATTCTCTTTAAATTTACCTGTTATGCTTCAAATTGTACATCAAAAATTTATCATCGAGCTTCATGTTTGAGCTTTATATGAAGTCCTTTTAGTTTTAAACATTTGCAAGTTTGCTCAATTCAACTTCTCCATCTTTGATAAAGAAAATATCTTCTACCTTGTCTCCTTCCTCATAGAGGATATTGTTTATTTAGTAAACATTAGTTTTCATATCATGGATAAGCTTTGTTAATTAAAATAGAAATTAAAAAAAAATATTTTTTTCTTCGCTAAAAATTACACTGAGAAGCTTTGATGTAGGAACCCCGTCAAATACCTAGAATTATCTAAGAAATCCAATTTTTTCTTGCTTAACCCTTTCATGATATTTTCCCAGAAGTTTATCAAAAGCTTCTTTTGATAGTGACATAATATGAGTATCTTATTTGCAAATCATAGTTCCTGTCCTATTTAATTTATATTAAAATTTTTATGAAAATATGATTGAATGCAAATATTCTTAAAAGCCGTTTATAAGTTTTTATTTGAATATCTTTGAAATTAATTACCTTCTCTGCTTAGTTAATAGAGCTATTTCACCAAAGGCATCTCCAGGACCAAATAATTTGATTAAGTTCCATCCTTTATAATAAGTTTCTAAAATTTATTCATAAGATAAATTAGGATCAAATACTTCTTCTTAATTTTCTTCAATTTCTTAGGAAGAGGCACCAATTACTTAACTTTTTTTTCTAGATTCAATATCTTAAGACAACAAAGAACTAAAATCTCCTGCAATGATAGATTTTCTCTATGCTTGCTTACCAGAGGTCACATTTTTAGAAATAGTCTTAAAAAATTTTTGTTTGAATATATTTTATGATTCTTCTCTCTTTTTTTCTATTTCTTTTGCAATTTCTGGCTTTGGTATTAATAATTAAACTTAACCTAATTTGTAAAAAACAATAAATGTTAAAACTGATTAACTAGTATGTCAAAAAGATTACCTTTTAAGACAATATAATATTTGTACCCAAACTCACCTTTTATTTATAAAAAATTCTTATAATGCAAACAACCACAGTAAAAATAAATATACCAAAGTGAAAAATAGGGTCTTTTTCTAAAAAGAACTCATATTTTAGCTCTTTAAATAGAGACATCGCCATATTTTCTTTGAAAAGAATATCTTAATTTTATTTAAAAAGTGTCAAGCCTGAAATGGCCAACTTCAAAAATTAAATTTCCTTCTTATTCTTAAACTCTTTTTTCAATATATGAATAACAAGCTAATAATTTTTAAATAAAAAATGGTTTTAGGATGTTTATTATTTGAATTTTATTATTAAATACATCACTGTCTTCGCTGCTTGTAAGGTCTACATTGGATACTTCTATTCTTTGATTGTAGAATAATTTGTTTTTTAAAAGATCTTTTATATATTAGCTTTCTTGAATCTTACTTGCTATTAATTATTCTCGAGTTACTTTTGTGACTACTTCATCTTTCTACTTCATATTTTTAAGCAGTTCCTCAGCTTCTTTTGATTTTTAGAAGTTAAGAGCGAATTTTCTGCTATGGGTGATATTTTTATATAAATTAGCCTCATCTAATTTTTCTTTTAAAAGATTGCTTAATCCAAAAGCTCTATCTTACATCCTTGGGTCAAAAATTGACTTTCTTCTTTGAGATACGTCCATTTAGAAGCTATGAATATTTTAATATGCAAATTCTTTAAATATGATTTTTAAGTGTGAGACCTTTAGCAAATTCTTATGTAGAAGTATTACAAATTTTAGCAGGAAAATTAAAATAACAGAGCAAACTTTCTTAAATTATTAATGCTAATTTATTTTATTAAAAATATAGAAAAAAAAGTGAATACAATTAAAAATTATAATTAACTAATAAATTATTTTGCTTTAACACAGAATCTTGTCAAATTATTAAATTACTTTCATCTAAAATTTTACTGACTCAAGCAAAAGCTAATATCTGATAATTATTTATATTAAATTTAGTTATAATGTTTTATCAATCATAATTTTATTTATCTTGAAGTTAGATTTTAGTTGCTTTAATCACAGAACATTTTTGATTTATAAAATATTATAGCAAGTTTATAAAAAAACACTATTTAAAATATTTTCTTAAAACATAAAAATTTGTTTGTTTTTATTAATAATTTAAAGCAAATAATTTTGTTTATAAAGTCAGAAAAATTAAATATTTTTAATAGAGTTTGTGATATGTGTGAACAGAAAGATTTACTGTTAAACTTTAGATAATATGTTTAATATTGGTAGAAATAAATATTGACAAGTTAAGAATAGTTAAGTATTTAGAAAATAAATATATATTTCTCCTTTAAAATAAATAATGGTAATTATTTTGATAATCAGCTCAAATATCTTAATAATTTAACAATATCAAGTTACTAAAAACCATTAGATAATTTTTCACTGAAAATAATTAGTAAATAATAATCTGAAAAGGATTCGGTGGTTATTTAATAAATACATAGATAGCTAGATAGAGTATGAATTAAGCAAAGTATAATAAATACAAAAATTCAACAATTAAAGCTTAGTCATAATCAAATGAAAAGCTCAAATAGAATAAAGTATAAAGTAGTTAATAGCCTGACAAGCCTTTTTATCAATACAGTGTTGAAAATTCAAAAAAAAAGCAATCCATTTCATAAGAAGAAAAAACTATGAGCTCAGGTACTTTGCATTTATTTAAATACTACTCATATTTAAAGTCACCTAGAAAATAATTATTAAAAAATTAAAGAAGATTTAAATGATAGGATTAAGGAGATCATTTCAAAGCATGGAGGATACATTTATTCGGAAACTAGTCCAATTAGCGAGTATTATATTCACTTTTCAGATATATATCAGATTTATAATTTTTTCTGTTTACTTCTTAGGTAGTTTTAAGATGTTGTTATTGGATAAGATTTTAGTGAATAAGCAACATAAAAACCAAGGGATGCTAGTAAAAAAAAGAAAATTATTGAATCTCAGCTGAAAAAACTTTCTTCATCTGGATCATCCTCAGCAGAAAGATTTACAAAAAAAAATTTTCAAAAAAATGTTCAGCCATAAAAGCAAACTAACTAAAAAAATAATAAAGTTTCTTAAAGTTAGAGGGATTATATTTTCGAACAAAATTAGGATTAGACTTCATCTTCAGAAGCGAACTAAGATGTAACTAACTATTCTTTTTCTGAGGGTATTCCCAGTGGTACCCAAAATTAAGAGCAAACAAATTAAGAAGAAATTGCTTAACAGCAAGAAAGCAAAGTATCAAATAAATTGCCATATTCAAAATAAAATGAGATTAAAAGTTAGCTTTAAGATTAAAATAGCAGTAAATATATAAATGATTAAGCCTTGTAAAATAGTGAAATCAACGAGTCTTTTGGCAATCATTATACTTCCTAAATAAATTACTCTACCAATTAAGACAAAAGCAATTTATAAAATAATACATCTGAGAAATATTCAACTCCTTTAAAAGAATATGACTAAAAAAATTTTGGAAAATCTAGAGACCTCCACTAAGGATCTGAATCCTAGCGATCATAGGTCTACAACCCTATAACAAACTCTATCCTTGAAAGTTCTCTTAAAAAGCAACAACCAAACTCAAAACTTAGCCTGGAGAACAGCATAAAAAATATAAAAATAAAGAATTTAACGGTAAATAATTAGAAAATTAATTTGACAAAGAAATTTTAATTTACTAATTTCAAAATATCTTAATAATTTAATTAACTAATATATCAAAAGAGGATTAAGCTAATTGTGAAGCCACCTCTATTAGTTTCTGAAATTTGCAGAGGCATGGTAGGTTTATTCTGCTTATCCGGTGAAATAAATGAAAATGAATCATTTCTTTCGAAAATGGTATTATTAATTGATTAAAAAATTATTTTTTACTTTAGCTCTTTTTAAATGCACAGAATGTAGATTGGACAGAAATACAACCTAAATTTAATTAACCAGGCGAAATGATGAATTTAATATGTAGAACAAAATCTTTAATTAAAAATGGTAAAATTAATGAGAGGAACATAAGATATGTTTCTAAAACTTTGGATTCAATTGAGCAAGTTGTAAAAATGGAAGAAGAAAATAGAGAATACAGTGATATGTAATCCAATCATTTTGAAAATTAAGTTATTATGGAGAATATGGTTGTTTTTGTTGACTTTTTGGGAGCAACATGCGATTATTTTTTCAGAACCTCTCAATCAAATTTACCTATATCAATAGACACCTATATGAATACAAATAAAAATAAGAAAGAATCAGCACAAAAATTTCCAAACCATGGATAATTTGAAGCAAGAAATCAAAGTTAAACTCCTCAAAGTATATAAATTTCATCCTATCTTGAAGAGCAAAGAGATAATAGGAATATGTTGAGCACATCGTCTAGCATGTTTCCAAATACTTCTTACGTTATGTCTAATAAATCAGAATAAATACCATTCAGAAACGATAATTAATTCATACAGATTTCTCAAGCTGCAAAGCTGAATGCTTCCCAAAATGATAGGTCGCCTTAAAGTTGTGATGTAAAAAAAATGAATAAATTTATTAATCACACTCCCTATTAAGATTAAGCAGGAAATCAGAAATATTTTTTATCAAAAAACAGAAGTAAATTTTTTAAATTCTTAAATTTAAAATATTAAATCAAAATAATTTTTTTAGACAATTTTTCGTTAAAAATTTAACCTCATGATTTTTCCAATTCGAATCTAGAAGAGAGTAAATTCATATCCGATGCCAACACAAGTAATAATGGATAAAATCGCTAGTCGAGCGAATCTATTTCTAAATAATAAAAAAACAAACAAAATTTAATGCTTAACAAAACATCAGATACATACTATGGTTTAGGTTCCCCATCGACTTAAAAATTAAATAGCACATTTACAACTAATATTACATAAAGCAGGTCTTAAACTCCAACTAGCGAAGTATATTCATAAAAAAAGAATTCTATAAAAGCAAGAGGTTCATCTTTGGCTAAATAACAGCTAAATGCTTCTAATCAAAAAATAAATCAATAAAAAAATATAATTAAAAAACCGGCTAAAGATTTAGAAAATTAAGAAAATAACACCTCAGTAAACATAAATAGAAGCACATCCAGAAATAGAATAGGTTAATCTAAACCTTTAAAAGAGTCTGCTAATAGTAAAAATACAGATAAATAGATACCATAGGAATAGGATTTTAGAAAAAATAGATTAGAAAAAATTATGGAATTAAAAGTGAAAAAGCCAAAAGTGGAAAGTTTTGTTAAAAAAATGATAAAAGGTGATCCTATTTACTAAGAAGTTCTTCTAAAAAAGCAAAGAAATTAAAGTAATGACCAAAATAGTCAGAACTTTAAAAATAATAGTAGTCATTTACTAAGTGGCTACCATCAAATGTGTGACTAGTATGAGCATTAAAAAAGCCATTTATCTGAAAAGCTATAAGAAGTTTAAAATTAAGTTATTCAACTTTCTTAACGTGCTAATAAAGCAGAATGGGATGATAAGCGAAATGCTAAATAAACCCAAATAAACGAAGAGAATTCCTACTAAAAATTTGATTTAAATTTTAAAAGAGAAGAACATCAAAGATTGAAGGAGTTCTAAAAGAGTATTAATGAAGATGAAAAATAGCTTCTTAAAGAACAATCCGAAGATAAATACTTAATGAATAGGAGCAGGAGAGAGTATGAAAAAAGTATTCAAATTTAAAATAATGCTGAAGAAGAGTTCAGATCAGTAATATAATTTATTAATTTTAATTAATATTTTAATATTTTACACTTTAATTAAAAAATAAGTATATCGACCTGAAGTATAAGCAAGCTATGCAACGGAGATAGCTGCTATAACAAAAAAGTGACCTTGATATTAAAAAGTAAGAATATGAAGACATAAGAAATTATAAAAGCCACTAAAAAAGCTACGAAATTCTAGAGCAAGTAATTAATTTTTAAAAGAAAAATATTATTTTTGTAATTTTTAAATAAATTTTACAATTAAATTCAAAAATATTCATTCATAGATTTTAATTTATTCACTTTTAAATGTTCAATTTAAAACAGAAAAGTAGGTATGGAGATGAAGAAGTCAGCAGATTAAACTACAGTATTTAAAAAAGTGTTGAGAGAAAGAATGAGCTTGAAAAGCGTCTGGAAAAAACTTTAGATGTTATTTATAATTTTAGAAAATTGACATCTTTCAAGAATCTTCATGAGTTTCAATGAGATTTGATATTAGAATTTTTTCTTTTCTCATATGGATGACTAAAAATTTTTCCTAATAATAATTTATAGATCAATAATATTATTATAGTAAGTGTACATTTTCTTAGATGAATTTATTTAAAAGAGAGAGAGAGTGGGTTGCATCTAAAAATTAAAAATTATGCTAAAAATATAAACTATATATATATAAATATATATTTAAATAAGCCTATAAAGTGTTTGTATAAAGAAAGTATGTTTTAAAGAATAAATAAATCTTTTTAGAAAGTTATTAAGTAAGTAAATTAATTATTCAATTCTGTCTGAGAATTTATGTCATAAGTGCTTTTAGTATGTATTTTTATTTTACGTCACAATTCACTAATTTTTATCATTAATTACGATTAAAAAATGCAAGTTAGTTTTTTATTGATCCTTCAAATAAGCTTTGATTTAACATTTAAAAACAAGTAGGTATCCTAAAAGTAAGGTTAAAAGATCAATTACTATAGTCTCTAATTTATATTTTATAAGTAGGATTTAATTATATTTTAACTAAAGTAAACAATCAAAGTAAAGAAATCAATGAATGAATTAATTCGGGTCACTTAATTGTGAAATTGATTTTGATTTATTTTATGAATTTATTTTAATTATAATCTTTGAATAATTATGATGTCATAACAAACGTAAACAGCACGTATTAATCAATATATATACAAGTTCCTGATTTAGCACTATTTGGGGTTTTTCTTATTAAATTAGCTGACTTAATATCAAAAACAATTTCAATTAAATAATTTATTTTTAATAATAAGTAAAAATATTATACAAACTATAAACATATCCTTTAAAAAACCCTTTAAGAATATAAGCATGAGCTCATAAAACAAGAATAGAGTATTCGTAGTTGGTGTTGGCATGACCAAATTTATTAAGCCTGGTAATCCATAAAATCCTGACTACCATTAGTTAGCAAAATAGGCTATCTAAAGAGCTTTGAGAGATGCAAACGTACCCTATAATAAAATATAATCTGCCTGCGTTGGATTTGTTTATGGAGATTCTTGCTGTGGACAAAAGGCAGTTTACGAAGCTGGCATGAGTGGTATTCCCATTTATAACGTAAATAACAATTGTGCTACAGGATCTACTGCTATTTATATGGCTATCTAATTCATCTAAGGAGGTAATTAAGATTGTATCTTGGCATTAGGTTTTGAAAAGATGGAAAAAGGCTCTCTTGCCATGAAGTATAATGACAGAGCTAACCCTCTTGCTGATTTCTTAGGAAAAACTTCAGAATGGACTGATTTCACTGAAGCTCCTTTTGCTGCTTAAATTTTCGGTAATGCAGGAAGAGAACACATGAAATTGTAATTAATATCTTTAATAATATTTTTAAATAATTATTTTTTGTAAATTCTTAAAAAACTTCTCCTTATTAGTCTCTAACTTTAATTTTATTAAATAAACATAAAATATTGAGTTTTAAAAATAATTTAATTAATATTTCTAATTAAATATAAAGGTTTGGATCAAAGCCTGAACATTTCGGTAAAGTTGCTTATAAAAACCACTTACACAGTGTCAACAATCCCTACAGTCAATTTAGAGACAGATACACTTTGGAATAAATTATGAAATCTCCCAAGATTCATGAACCTTTAACCAAGCTTTAATGCTGTCCTACTTCTGATGGTTCAGCTGCTGCAATTATTTGCTCTGAAAAGTTCGTTATTGAAAATAATTTACAAGACCAAGCTGTTGAAATTCTTGCCAGTGCTTTAACTACTGATAAAAATAACACATTCGATGATAAATCTTTCAGAAAGCTTGCTGGATGTAACTCTTTTCTTTTTATTATTATTATTAAAATTTATAAACGATGTTAAATTAATAGATGACATGTCTAAGAGAGCTGCAGAAAAGGTCTATACTGAAGCTAAAGTATGCCCTAGAAGCATTGGTGTAGTTGAGTTACATGATTGCTTTAGTGCTAACGAGCTCGTTACTTATGAAGCTCTTGGTCTTTGTGATGAAGGTAAGGCAGGCGAATTCATTGATAAAGGTGACAACACTTATGGAGGTAGAGTTGTAGTTAATCCCTCTGGTGGTTTAATCTCTAAAGGACATCCATTAGGAGCTACTGGTTTAGCTTAATTGACTGAATTATGCTGGTAACTTAGAGGTATGGCTGATAAAAGACAAGTCCACAATCTTTAATATGCTCTCTAACACAACTTAGGTCTTGGAGGAGCATGCTATGTTGCAATTTATAAGAAATACAACTAAAACAAAGGATACACTCGTCCTGATCAAACCTCTGATCCTGAAGTTCTTGAATCATTTGAAAAAGCTTCCCAATAAAAACCCAGCCTTTGAAAACATTATTAAAAATATTAATTTGACATCTTACATTTAATTTGTAGATTTTATATCCATTTATTTTAACAATAAAAATTTGAAAAATCACACACTATAAATACACAAATTTGATAATTAATTAATATATTTTATTAAATATTAATAATAAAACATATTTTACATTTACTATTATTAATTGTGTTAATTTCTACATCTTTAATTAAAATAAAATATATTTTTAAATTAAGATGTATCTTCAAAATGTTTATATATTTTTTTTCATATATTTTATCATTAGTAGTTGTAAAGCAAAAGCATTTATTTAAAAAATAATAAACTCTATTATTTATTTTCTCATTTGAAAGAAAAAAGTGTTTGTATTTTTGCAATTAAAAAATAATTTTTTAGTACAATCATTTTTTCTATTTTCTGAATTAGTAAATCAAAGAAAAAAGAAAATTTATTCATTTAAAATGTATAATTTTTTTAATCAAAAGTTGCTGAATAGTTAGAGAATTACACTTCTATGGTCAATTTATGCCAATTCACTCTAAAAATCCATAAAAATTTTATGGTATCTAAATATTTTTTAATTTACAAGCAAGGACAAGAAAGAAAAGAGCTAAATAGAATTTTAAATGACCATGAGTTATATTTATGATGATATTAGTAAAATACTACTAAATAAACAGAAATAATTTAAATTATTTAAATTAAATTTTGTAGAAAATAATTATATAAATTATTTATTAAATTAGGCAATATTAATATTGAATCTAATATTTTTTTTCATAATATAAATAATAAAATTATATAAATAAAGATACAACAATTTAAGCAAAATGCTAAATATAAAATATTAATATTATCAAATTATAAACCAAAGAAGCATTGAGTAAATAAATAATTAATTAATTAAATAGTAGTCAATATAAATAAATATATGAAAGTTTATTTTATAATAAACATTTAAATTTTTCATTTTTGGCTTAATTAATTTAGGAGTTTATTTATAACGAGCTTTTAAACATGAATAACTTCATCTTTATTTTTTATGGTTGATATAATTTAATCAAATTGATCTGCTAATAAATTAAATAATTATGAGAAATAAATATTTTTTTATGTTTTTTAAATGATATTTACCTTTACTTTATTGCACTTTAAGAAAGTTACCAGTATTGTAACTAGTATTGTCCAAGTAATTCATTATTTTTTTAAATGCTTGAGTCTTTGTTACATCATGATTTTATTTTGGCTATTACTCTTCTTAACTATTTTTCTTAAAATAAATTTTTTAACCATCAACCATACTTGCTTAATATTAAATTTTGAACTTACTTATAATTGTTCGTTGTATAAATATTTATATTTATTTCTTTATTCTATTAAATATTTTATTTCATTTAAAATAATTGATTTTTCTTTTTTAATCAATGAAAGCAGCTCTTCGAATTCAGCCCTATTTAATAAAATAATTACTTTTATCTATAAATTACTAATACTTTGTGATGCTTTATGTTTAAGTTTTACATACTCAAAAGCACCACAGAAATTAAAAAAAATAGTATTTTTACTTTTGCTATTAATCAGCTGGATTAGTTTTTAGATGTTGCTGATATTATTTTTATAATTCTTATGAGCTCTATTCAAAAATATTTTAATTTAAACTGACCAAATCCTCATCTTCTGTTTTAGGTATATTTTGCTTTTCAACAACAAAAATATCTTAAGAAAAACTAACCTATTTACTTCTTATATTTTGAGAGCTTGGCTAAGCTAGCCTCTATTAATTTATGAATGGTTAAATATTTTTATTATTGTTATTGATAGGAGACTTTGAATTTCTTTGCTAAGTGTTTCTTGAGATAGGGCTTTTAGAGTTTTTACGAAAGGACACAAAGTTTTACTAATTTTTACTACTTTTTTCTTTGCTTTAATCATATTTTTTATCTGTATTGAATTCCTATTTAAGTTTTTAAGGAGAATTATTTTAAGGGCTTTCAGATTATTATTAAATGAGTTTGTGTAATTGCTATGATAAATTTTAGCCATTGCTTATAGTTTTTTAATATTCACCTTAAGATTCACTAGTAGTCAAGCGTGAATCTAATTATTAATTGCTTTTAGAACTTTCATTAACAGGAAGTATAGATAAACTCAAAAAATCATCTGAATCTTAAGCAAAAAATTTATTTATTTCATCTAAATGAGATTATAAAATTTACTAATTGGATTACACCATATTATCTAATTATTACTAATTCTTTTTCTTTTCTTACTCATAAAATAATTTCATTTATTCTTTAGTTAAATCATTATGATTTTTGTTTACTTCATCTTATAGCTTTAACGGAGACAAAGGAGATTATGGCATATTGCTGTAGTAGCCTTACTTATAACTGGTTTCTTTATTTGAATTATTTTTTGTTTCACTTACAAATGCATTACTAACTGTCTTAGTTCTAGTTTTATCAAGAGATAAATATTGAGGTGATTAAGATCGATTAGAAAGACTAAAGCTTATTTTTTATAATTTTTAGGCCTAAGGAGTTTTAGAGAAATTAGTAGCATATGATGTTGAAGAAGTTGAGCAAGGCTTAAAATTGTTGAAGTCTTTAGGAGAAGAGTCAATTTAGTTTTATGAATTAATTTAATGATTTTATGAATCTACGTTTAAAGACTTTCTAATTGCTTCAATAGTTTTTTTTTCAGGAGTTTTTGATAAAGTACGCTTTCTTGTAGGTTCATGAAGTTTTTGTAAAATTTCAGCACATATTTCATTTTACACTTTTTTGAGATTTGACATTATTGCTGACTCTTTCTATTTGCTACTTACAGTGGCGCCACTGTAAATCTATTTATATACGTCAGATATCATGAACAAAAAACAAACAGCTAGTATTTAATAATTAAATTATTTAGCCTTCAAATATATATTGATTACTAATTTTATATAATTTTATTATTTTTTACTTTTTTTATCAAATTTCTAAACTTATTCCCTACTTGTTGTATTTATTAATCATAGTATTTAATGCTTATTTTGATAATTTTAATTGTAAAATATATCGCAACCATTGCATTAATTTGCTTACTCAAAAAAACTACAAAAAAAACATTTAATTCGCAATAAATCTCAAAATAAATACCATAAATTATTACTTCTTTTTTCAAAATAAAATAAATATTTTACATTAATACAAAATACAATCAATCTTTTCATTTAATTAGCTCAAAGATATTTATTTCTACTTTTATGTCTTTCTAAGTTATTTTGTCAAAGAAAACAAAGTGATTTAACCTAAAACTTCCTTCGCTTAACAAGTAATACTCAAAGCTAGTTTGAATTTCTTAATCAGGATTTATCAATCTTTTAATAAAAATGTGAATAAAGTGAGAAATATATTTTTATTAATAATAAAGTAAATAATACCCAAGCTCTAAAATGCTCTCTTTACAGATAGCAACTACTTTTGACTCAGTATCTTCATTATTTAACTTGGAAGATATTTTAACAGGAAGTTTACACTTTAAATCCAAGGGTCTGCTAGTTAGATTTTTTACAGTCATCTTTAAATGATAAAATTGATTAACTTGAAGCTAATAATCTTTTCCTAATATTTAGTAAATATAGTAAGATTTTAAATACAAACAAACTTTTTATTTACTTCTTTATAACTTAATTTGCAAAATATCACTTCCTTTATGAGACCAAATAATTTTGTATTATGTTATAGTGTATAGCTTTTAATATTAATTCTAGTGTGCCCATCTGATAATAAGATGAGTACTATTATTCAGGTTGAGACCCAAGTTCATCAAATACTAGCATTAACAATCGTTTTAAATTACACCATTTTCTTATTTTTCATCATACTCATATATAGTATTTGAGTCTCCAATCGAACTATAGAATTGCTTTTTCTTTAAAAAAATCATATTATAACATTTCTATAAAATTTTTATTTTCATTTTACCAATTTACTATTTGAGTTCATTTATTTTTCACTGCTTTTAGGTGATTATAATTGCTAAGAGCGCTTCATTACTGAAGTATTAATGTAAATTGCTGATTATGATTTAGATAGTGATCTTATTTGATCTCCAGTATGCTGAGATTTATAGTAAGATGTAGAACCTCCCGACTTTAAACTGTTTCCACTCATTTATGAAATTTCATCAATTGAGTTATTAGATGCTTTTCTAATTTATAAATTATTTTTACTATTTTTAACTACTGGCTAAAGGGAAATCAAGCTATTTTTTTTGGAATTCGGGTATTGAGAATTTTAATTTAGCTGGTTGTGTTTGCATTAATCACATTTTACTAAAAACTTATAATTTTGGAGCTCTTGTGTATAAGCATTTTATTATTTTTCAATTAACAAGACAAATGTATATTCACAAAAAGGAAATATCTTTATCTTCTCATCAGTAGCCTAAATTTATATAATAAAACTCATTTATTAATTGACAAAAATTAATTTATTGTTTACTTTATTTTATAGAATTTTGTAAGTAAAATAATTGTCTAGAGTTCTGATTGCAATCAATTCATCAAAATTAGATTACATATCTTTTTATAAATTATAATTTATTTCACTCAAACATCATTTTAAAATAAAATTAACCTTAAATAAATAATGATTAGCTTTTATTCAGTGCAAAGTCAATCTAGTCTAACAAAAAAGTTTGGTCTTAAATTTTATCTTATTCTGTTTATTTATTTATTAGATATTTTATTTCAATACACTTTGTGAATTGTTATTCTAAAATATACCTGTGAGTTTACAGTTCTTTAGCAAAAAAATCTTGCTTTTGCGATACTAATCTATGTAGTTTTCCATTAAGCTGTTATACTTTATCTATTTTTATCAAATAAATAAAGATATTTTAGCTTTTAAATTTGATTTAATTACACTTATCTAAATGTAGTTTAGTTCTGCAAGCTAATAATCGTATTAGGAAATAAAGAAAGGATTCACTAATATTATATTCTTTTGCATTTTTGTTTCAAACACTTGTGGTTTAAAGAAAACATCTCTTTCTCTTGAAAGAAAATCAATGAATTTTTCCTCACTCTTATTGAAGTTATCTTATAGCAATTTAGATTTACCCACTTATGACTCACAAGTAAACTCTAATTCTATGTATAACTTTTCATTAAGCTAGTCACTTGGGAGATCTTTTATAATTTTAAAAGAATTTTTTTATTATTTTTACTTTAGTAAATAATAAATACGTATTGGAACAAATATCAATAATAGTAGTGTTTAAGTTGTTTCTTCATAAGCATAAGAGTGGACAACAGCAGATTTATTCATTATATATAAGGATTCAATCTCTCTTTACGAAACTCTTGGAGATTCAATATAACTGTTAGAATAAAAATAAGGAGATTGTATTGGCAAAATCTGAGTTTAAAAGCTATCTTTATCTTTTTTCTTGAAAAATATTTCTATATTTGCGTTCTCTGCAAAGTGCATCATTTGTTCGTTACTTATTTAATTTTTCTATGAATTTTCTGAGTCATTAATCCTAGGTTTAAGTAAAACTATTAAAGGAAGATTCTCTCCTGTCAAAATATAAGATCTGAAACACTCATCATCTTTTTAAATAAAAAACGATCTTTTAAAGTAATACAAAAACATTAAGATTTATTAAATCAAAACTATCTTTATCATGGCTTTAACTTCTAATAATTCTTTGTTTCATATTTTAATCAACCAAACATTTTAAGAATCATTTATATTAAAAATCAATTTTAATCAAAATAAATGAATATACTATGATCTAAAATTTTCAAGAGATTATTGTTTTGAAAGGATCTCTGTTAAATTTGATCAAATTTAGCATCGCTTTAAACTTATTACAATACATGAGGCAAAGGAATTAAGACATCTTTTTGAAATGATTCTAACTGCTAGGTATTAATATCTAAAAGTGGGAAATAGTATTATGTTGACATTTATCACTCTAATTCTTAGTATCAATTTTTGCAAAATAAATAAAGTTAATATTGCTTAAAATTATTCACTATGCAGGATTAAGAATCTTTTATGTGAAAGTAATAAACTTGTTTGAAGTAAAATATTTTTGTTTAAGGCTTATTTGAGAAATATAAAAACTAATAATTAAGAAGATATTTTAATTTAATAAATATTTTTGATAATTATAAAAGGGTATTAATCACTGGATATTAACATAACTATTATCACATTATTAAATATAAGAAAAAAGATATATATCTATCTATATATTTATGTATGTATGTATGTTTATGATTATTTATTAACTTAGATCTACTGCATTTAATTTAATGATATATTAATTACTCTTTCCTTTATTTATTTTATTTATAAATTGTTGATACTATCATTTTCCTTCATTAATTTTGAGTTAATAAACAAAGCATAGGTTGTTAATTATTTGCTTAAAAGTAATATTTATATACAAATAAAGTAAAATACTAAAAATTAAATATTTGTTAATTTAATAATTAAATATACAAAAGTTAGCTAATTTTAGGAATCTTACAAATGTAATCAAACTAATTGACTGAAGAATCTTTGGAACGTCCTTAGTATCGCATTAGGAACAGCACTTCTCAGTAGCTTAAATGTAATTATTTTATACAGATTATATCATTAATGTGTCCTATTTCTATTTTTTTATAAATTTTTAAATGCATCTAGAGATAAATCGCAATCGAGAATCACCATATATCGATAATACGAAAGAAATAAAAACTAAAAATGCTTAGTCTACTTCTGCTTAAAAAAGCGAAATTCGCAAATCATCAAATCAAAAAAATAATCCAAATTAATTAGAATTAAATGATCATTTAGAAAAAGTAGCTTTTCTTTTGAAAAAAATTAATGGAAATGATTCATCTACTATAAAAACTTAAAGTTCAGTTTCATCATCTAATGTTTTAGCTAAAAGATAAAGAGGAGAACTTAACTAAAGATTAAATACAACCACATTAAATAATCTATCCACATACAATAATTACATGCATGACTCCAAAATACTTGATAAATCAATCTTCACAAAGCAGCAAGCTGTTCAAAATACTAATAATATAGGTTCTATATCCATACTTAAAGGAAGTAAGCAAAAGTAGACTGAAAAAAGTAGGATTTTAAAAGATGGTCAGGATAATTCTGTTTTTTAAAATTAAAAATACTCTCAATAAACAAGGTTTGCTTCTATGGAGGAATTTTAGTCTTAGCAAGGAAATTTCTCAATTTAGGAAAGATAAAATGCAAGCATAGCTCAATAGCTTTAACTTCATCTTTAATAATCTGCTTCTGCTATTTAGAATGCTAAAGAGTACATGAATGTATAACCAAACAGCAATAATTAAAATTAAACAAATATTTAAATTGGTTAAATTAGAAGGGCTCTTTCAGAGAAGTAAAAAAAAGAAGATACTGAAGAAACATTAGAAATTAGAGAATTAAATTAGAGGTTGGCTGAATCTCGTGAGAGCTAAAATATTTAAGAGGATTAGGAAGAATTTAAAGATTATAATGAAAATGATGAAGATGCTTATAAAACTGACTATTTAAACACAAATTTTACTAACAAAAGCCAATATACATCTAAGAACTTATTCACAAGTAGTGATTCGAGATTTAAGCAAATTAACTAACTTAAATCTAAAAATAATCATTTAGAAAATATTATTTCAGAATTAAAGAGTGAAATAAATGAAGTTGATGAATTTAAAGCTGTCTTAGATAAGTTTAATAATAGCAAAAATAACAACGAAGAAGAGTTAATTTCTAGCCTTGACCATGAAAAAAGAATTATGCTTCTTAAAGCTTAAATCCACAAATAATAAAGACACATTAAGTAACTTAATCTAGTCCTTAACTCATCAAGAAAATGCTTTAAAGAAGTTCTTGATGTCTGCTATTTCTTATTGGATAACATTTCTACAGATAAAAATTAACAGTTTAATTCACAATCTTAACACAAAAGTTCAATGCAAAGCTAATTGTATTATTAAAAGGGAGGATAAAAATAAAGTAATTCATAATCTAATAAATAAGGTCAGAATTTCACAAATTAAGGTCAATCAGTAGGAAATCATGGAACGAATACAAACAACACAAATTAAGCTAATAGTGGTAATTAAACTCAAAGAGGATCTTAAAATGTAGGTGATACAGTGGAACCTAATCTCCCTAAAACAGAAGAGGCTATGCAAATATTTTTTAATTAAATCAGCTAAAGCCAAGCACATAAGCAGTTATATTCTGTGTTAATTGGAGTAGAAGACCGTCGTAAATTTGTAGATAACTTTAATACAGCTTTTACTAAAGTGATGTCATTCTAATATAAAAGTGAGGAATTTAAAAAATTATTTTCAATAAAAAGGAATAAACACACTCAATAAGCTGAAATTAAATTTAACCATCCAATACGTTTGCTATTTGACTAGTTCTCAAACTGCTTTCCTGTACATACTTTGTTTGATTATTTAGACTCTACTTAATAGTAAAACACTCACAACAAGCTAGTTACTATTATGAGTTTATTAAGAAAAACAGACAGGGCATTTAAAAAAATTAAAACTTACCAATTATTCAAGCACAATCCTGTTTGCTTTAGGGAATAGGGAGGCATAGGAGATATTTCTGTCCCTAATTTACTTCTTGAAAATCAAAAAATGTTTTCTGATTTCTTACAGTAGCGAGGATATCAGAAAACTATATCTTTAAATTTTGATAGAATTATGAAGGTTGAATCGTCTCTTGGATAGCTGTTAGATAAAGTTTAATCACATTTAGCTTAGCTTTAGTTAAAGTAAACTTTTAATTTTTTTTATTTAAATATTAAAATATAATATATATATTAATGAAAAAGAGGAGAATATTCATAAGAACTCAGTGATTTGGTTTAATGCTTGAGGAAAGGTTGTGAAGATTTATTATGTCTAGGTGTTATGATACCAAACGACCAAGGAAGCTTTTAACAAAGAATAGCCATAGTAGCTGAAAAAGAGCAGAAAAAATTTAGTACATAGATTGATAGTTAAATGAGTTTAGATCTTAATTAAAATCAATCTTAAAATGCAGGGATAGAATGGTTTAATTATGATTAAAAGATGGATTTACATAATGAATTCAATGAAAAAAAGGCTATCCTCTCTATATTTTTTGATGAGCTTAGCTCTGCTTCTGCTGTAAAAGACTATAAAACCTGCTCTGAAATTATTTTTAAAATAGGAAGTCTTTTAGATTCAATTAAGAATATATTTGAAATAAAAGAAAATGTCATAAAACTTAAAGACTTCGAAATAGCTTACCTGAAAAACTAGCAGGCTATGAGAGTAGCAGATTAGTAGGCTGCATAAGAATTCATAGAATAAATTCAAGGATAAATACATTAATTATTATAGCCTATTAATTAAAAGTTAAATGTGATTGTGAATGCTTTTACTCAATTAATTGATCATTCAAATATGCTTGATGTAGCTTAGAGATAAAATTTAATTTATACATTTAAGAAACACACAAAGGAAATACTGGAAAATATTAAAAGGATTCTAACAAATTAGTTTTAAAACAACTAAATTAACATCCTAACTTTAGAGCAGTAATTCTAATAAAGAGTTTCATTTGCATTATAAAGATACAATAAGCTAAAACCAATTATTTCAAAAACCTTGATAGTTTGAAATCAATTTCTGAAATTAATATTATGAAAAAAAACAAACCAAATAATTTAAAATTAAATTATATTAAAATAAACTTAAATTCATACATAATAAATAATACTATCTTTCTCTCAAACTTATTCTTGATTATTGTTTATATAAAATTTGTTTTGATATTTTAATAGTTTTTTGATATATTTTTGTATTCTTAGAATTCAATTTTGATAATAAAAAATATGCTACTATCTAAATATCTATGAACACATGCAATAACAATTAGTCATTTAAAATGTTAAATATATTAAAAATTATTTTCTAAAATCTTCTTATCTTATTTCAAATAGTTACTTCTTCAAAAAAAACTTTAGTTACATAAAAAAATTTTATTTAATCAATAATTTATTATTAATATTTAATACTAGTTATAAAATTCTTGCAAAGTTATTTTAAAAAGGATTTTTATCAAAATTTTGGAGATAAATTATAAAATAGAAATTTTAAATTTAAATATTTTAATTTCAAATAGCTTTGCAAAATATTGTTATATAAAATGTTTAAAATAGATATACGATATAAAATTTAAATTAATAACTAAATATTTTTTATTTTTCATTATGATTGTTTTTTTTAGTTTGAAATTGAAATTGAATGCTACCAGTTATAAAATATAAAAAGGTAAATTTATTTTTTTTATAAAATTTTTGATTTGAAATATTAAGACATTATTTTTATATTTTAAGAGATTTTGAATAAATGATTTTAATTAATATTTATTCAGTTGAAAATAGGAAATGATAAATTGAAATAAGTAAATATATAATTATCGATAATAAAAGAAAAGATTAATACATTAATAAAACATGTAGAATTAATGCAATAATTAAATTAATTAAATTTAATATATTTAAATTAAGTTATTTTTAAATCTATATTAACTCCTTATTAAAAAATTATGAGTTTTTGGAAAACCTTTTCATTTGGTGTTGCTTAATTAGGTTTGCAATACAACCATTCAGAAACTAGGTTTATACTATAGATTTATTACTTTAATACTTTTTTTCATTACTTCTTAGCTTATTCTTGTTAATACAAGGCTACTTTCTTTTATAATTCCAAACTAATTTTATCTAAAAAGTTAGCTTTAGATGATATCAAAGAAGTAAGCTTATCTTAACTATCTCTGATCATTTCTAATTTTCTATTGCAGAATTAGTTAGCTTAGGTTAAATTTCTTTCAACATAGTAACCAGTGCCATAATCGATCAAAACTTGATCTTTATTTTTAAGGGTACCTATTTTATAATAATTATTTTTAGTTTTTTAAAAATTATTAAAAAGAAACTATCTCGCTTCTTTGAAATCAATATTTTAAAATCAGATCCTAAAGTTTTTATTGCTATTAAATTCAATTGTTTACCAGGTACATACAAGCTGCTTGTTATAGGTACAAGTACTTCTTAGTTATTCTTAGCACCTTCAAGAGATCTAATAATGAGTTTACTTTCTTCGTACTTGCTAATTGCTACCTTAAATTGACTTAAGGATTAATTCAAAACTTAGATTTCCTATTAAATAAAAAAGATAAATGCTTTCATGAAACTTGGAGGTAATTTTATTATAATTTTGGTAAATGGTAATCTATTTGCGATTGAATTCTTAGATAAGTTGGTGATTTCTTAAATTAATAAACTGAAAGAATCCTGCATATAAATAGTAAATAACTAATTTACCTCTTCTAAGCTCTTTCTAATTTCAACGAGTTGCTTGGGATTCAACTTGTCAATAGGGATTGCTTTTTAGTCTTTGTTTTCGGACATTCTTTTTTAAAGTTAAATTGTTTGGGAATATTAGATATCTTCTATTTATATTTTTAATATTTTTAATTTTATGAAAAGATTTTTTTAATTTTTGATTTTTTTGTGTGTTATAATTAAATTGATAAAATAATCAATAAAAAATTAAATAAATATTTCAAAATGATCACTAAATTTTTTTTAAATATTTAATTGATATATTTTTGCAATTAATATATAAATATATTCTTCTTTAAAAAATAATAAAACTTTCATTATTAACAAATCAAATGAACATTAATAATTAAATCAAAAAAATCTTTTTTCAATTAATTGTGCATATAAATGAACACAATAATTTACTTATGCATGTACAGATGAATGAATGTATGAATAATATTTAATATATTAAAGTTAGTGCTCATTTATTATTTGTTAATCAAAAATTCATTTTGTTATCAATGAATCAATAATTAATTATTTATTTAGATTTAATCAATAAAAAATATCGCTCAATAAAAAGCAAACAGCAGTGCATTATTCATATAATCTCTCTCTTTTTTGAAACGAAAAAAATAAAATGATTAATTTAAAAAAATATTTTTGCATTTTTCTGCTAAAGTCAAATAGAATTAATTCTCTTAAATTTTTAATAAAAATTGAAATTAAATTTTAATTTAGATTCAAAGAATTTAAAATATATTTTTACTTAACCGTTTTGTAAATCAACGTATTATTTTTAAAAATTAAATCTAATGTAAAAATGGGTCTGGTCTTCTCTTAATCTTAATTTATTGAGAATTAGAAATCAATTTTAAAGTGTAATATTTACCTCAATTTTGATTTCATTTTAAAGGTTTCTGTATAGTAAAATGAGAGAGACATGTAAAAATATATCATTAACTTGATTTATGTCAAGCAAACAATATTTACAATTTTCCATTTCTGATTATACACTCCTTTTTAATTTATATTTTCGAAAATTTTTGAAATTTAATAATAAAAGAAAAACAAACCAATATTATAAAGAAGGATTTTTTATCAAAATATTCATTGAATTTGATATAAAGAATTTGTTTGTTATAAACTACAAATCTTAATAAGTAATAATAACACTTCTTGCAATCAAAAATAAAGATTATACTTAAAAAGCTTTAGTTAGATAGAGTTTTAATTAATTTTTAATAGGTAATAAGGAAAGAAATAATTAATTAATATTCTTTATCAATAAACAAGCATTAATAATCTAATACTTTAAAAATAAAAATAAGATATAATTCAAGGGTTGATTAGCTAGCCTCTGTAAATGGATAACAAAAAATAAGCGAACAATGATATACAAGAAGTTATATAGATATTTGGGTAGCAGCCTTAAGGGGGAGCAGGATAAACTTCTTTAATGGCTGAACCTTAGATTAAAGATAAACTAAATTTTAATGAAATTATTAGAGATGGGAAATTTGATAAGTTCGAAGAGTATTTTAAAAAGCACATTGAAGCCAGTAATGAGAAACATGATAAATCAGAAATGAGTTAAAATTTATTGAAGCTTATAGATAATTATTAGGAAAACAGGGAACACCAACAGTGTGCAATCTATTTGATAAATAAGTAAAGTTATTTATTTGGAAATCATTCAGAATAAATCATTTCACTATCGCAATAGTGTTTGCTTTGTATAGATTGTAAAATGATCTCTTAAATAGATAAATAGCGTAACAGCTTTTAAAGAAAGGCATATTGCGCCGCTAATGAGCGATATTTTTTTGAATTCTTTTCAAAGCAATATAATATATATAAAATACTAGGCCTATAAATTTAGTTATATTTAATATTAAAATAAAATCTAATAAAAATAGGGTAGATATTAATCCAAACTATCATCCTCTAAATGAAGGTAATTATTTCAATTTGCAAACGTTTATCTTTCTGCTTATTTAAGAAGCTTTTGTTTCAATTCAAGACTCTCTCATTACTCAATTATTTTGATTTTGATAAAAATAATCTAAAGAGTAAATATAAAATTTCAATTATCTTTATTGAACTGTTTTTGAAATATACTTTGAAGATTGCAAAAAATACTTTTAAATTTATTTAATGCTAATATTAAATTTCTAATTATGATTTTAAAAAGATGACGAAGTTACATTGCTGATGAAAGCAGCTGAAAAATAGATGGTTTAAGTAGTTAAGTTACTTTTGTAAAAAAATGAAATTTAAGTTAATAAAACTGACAAAAGAGGAGAGACTGCATTAGTTCACTCCGTAAAATGCTAAAAGCTATCTGGAAATCATCATTTATCAGTGATAGAACTACTTTTAGAGCATGGAGCTGATCCAAATGCAAAATATATTGATACTAGCAAAGGAGGAGGAGAAATGCCTCTCCTGCACGCTTGCGTTATTAATTAATGGTCAGATATAATTAATTTGCTAATAAAATATAAAATCGATATTAATTCAAGAGATAAGCAAGGTAACCAGTGAATATATTTATATCTATAATTTTTTTGAAACAGAATTTAAGTCTACCTTTTAATTAATTAGGGGACACTGCTACTCATATTGCAGCTAGAAAATAAAAAAGAATAGATATTTTAGAGATGCTTATTTCTTGCAACCCGGATTTAAAAATTTAAAATAATAACCACCAAACTGCATTAGATGTTGCCTATGAAGATAAAAAAAAGTTAATTTAATCTAAAATTCATGTAATGATAGGTTTTATTTTTAACACAGAATTGTTTTCTTTATTTAAAAGTTTAATAAGTTTTCATTTTAATGCAAATAGGAATAAGAAGAAAAGCTAAGGCAGCAGCAGCTAGAAGATCAAAAATTAAATTAAATTAAATAAGCAGAATAGTAAATTAAGGATATTAAGTAAGATGAATAAAAAAATAACATTGAAGAAAAATAGCCAGTTTAAAATTAGATTGAATAAGTTTAGGATTTATCAGATGAGAAAACCAAACTTCTTACAGCTACAAATGCAACAACTATTACTAATACTACTACAGACTCTATAATAAATAATGAAGCTGCTCAAGAAAGTGAATAAAAGAGCAAATAAATAATTTAAAATACTTAATAAAATTAAACAGTTTAATAGAATTAGTAGTAGGCAAATTATAAAAGTGAGGATGAAGGTAAAACTAAAAATAACAACTAATCTAAAGATTAAAAAGAATCAGGTTAGGAAAATGGTAATATAAACGGTTAACAATAACAGCAATTAGGATAAAATAATTCAAACACAGGTAGTAGTTTATAAAGCAAAAAGTAATTAAATTAAGCTAGCACTGAGTTTTAATTAAATTCACAGCAAGCAAGCCAGTCATCGTCATCTTCTTCTTCTCAATAAAATAATGCCTCAAACAATTTAATAAATTAAAATTAACAAAATAATTTTTCTTCCCCTACTTAATCATTTAATTCTATGCAAAACATAAAAGCTAACAATAACAACAACAATTTAAATAGCAGTATTAACAGCTAAAATAATATAAACAAGAATCCACAATATGGGTCCCAATACTAAAATTATTCTGGATAACAACATCTGGACAGAAGTAAAAATTTACCAAATCAGCAAATACAATAAGGCTAGATTTCGGCAAATTTAAATAGAGGTAACTCCAACTTTAACTATCCATAATAAAAGAGTCCCATAAGCTAAGTGGGAATTCCTAACTAGAGTATAATGCCTGGATTAAATGGTAGTCATCAGTAATTTGCTTAACCACTCTAAAAAAATCAAATTTAAACTCCTGTTCCCTAAAATTAATTATAAAATAGTTAGTAATTGTAGTAAACACCTTCCCCTTCCAACATTAATGAAGAATACTCATTTTAGCAAGAATATATTAAGCTGTATGAGTTGATGAAAACATAAATAATAACCAAATTAACTCCTAATAAAATTTAAATAGATATTTCAGATGATTCAAAAAAAAGCGACTTAAATTTAAAGGCACAAGTATAACCAATCATTTACTTTGATTAATAAAATTTTTTAATGATTTTTTAATTAAAATTATCTAGCTCATTTCTTTCTTTGTAAATACTGATAAGATCATGAATTAATTTGTAATTTTGTTCATTTGCTATGGATTTTTAAATCATCATCATTTTTTTTATTTAGATAAATGAAAACAAAGATTATAAAATGAAAAATTAGTAATTAGAATAAGAAAATCAAAGTCTCAAGCAAAAATATGAGGTAAATTATAGTTATTTATTTTTTACAAAATATACAAGAACAATCATTTAATTTAAATAATGCTAAAGGATTTGATAAGATTAAGGGATCCTAAATATTTTGACAGTGAAATTCCTAACCAAATAGATCCATAATAGGCTACAAACACACATAAATAATCTAATAACAATAAGGATCCATTTAATTGTGCCAACGACATCCTCGACTGGGATTAAGATTTAGTGTTTAGAAAGCATGGAGATCCAATGATAAATTACTTCAAAAGCACCCAAATGCTTAGTAAAAAAGAACTTATCCCCCATCTTAATCAAGAAATAAGAGAATTTGAAAGAGAAGTCAATGAATATAATAAAAGAATGGAACCTACTTTCGATGAGCTCATTAGAAAAGTTGAAGACATAATAAAATAAAATTTCCCAAATATTAAATTAAATAAATACGGTTCCTATGCTACAAAGCTATGCTTACCTTGGTCTGATATCGATATAGCAGTAGACATTTCTGGAATTAATAAGGAAGATGCTAATTAATCATTCCTAAAAACAATAGAAGTTCTTCTTTTTGTAAATTGACTTAATTTTGAAAGTATTTTTTTCATAAAATAAATAAATAATTGATTTCTTAAAACAAAGGCTCATTCTGATTTAGTGTAAGAAATTTTAAATGTCTAAAATACAAGTGTTCCTGTTCTCAAAGTAACTTGCACTTAAAAGTATGACTATAAAAAGCTCGATATAACTATTCTAGAAGGAAAGCATAATGGTATTAAGTGTGTTGATTTGGTAAATAATTATATTAACGCTTATTAGCACCTTAAGCCTCTAGTGCTTGTTTTGAAATAATTTCTTCATAGTTTAGAAATGAATGACACATATAAAGGAGGACTAAGTTCTTATTCTTTGATTTTGATGCTAGTTTATTTTATATAAGTAATTAACTTTTAAATATTTAGTTTTTTACAGCTGCTCCTAACTAAATATATTTTATTAATTAAATTAGTAAAAGTAAAGCACAGATGATCTGCCTGACAATGAGGCTGAATTGCTAATATAATTTTTATTATTTTATGGATTTGATGAATAAAAAGCCAAATATATAACTCCTAAGAAGGTTGATTCAAATGGAGAAATGGACATGTCTTAGTCTCCTAATATACAAAATATGAACAATTACGCTTTCCAAAACTATACCGTAAATAAATAATTCAAAAAAAAGTCTGTATTAATGTTTTATTGAATTATTTTAACTTAGACTGATTAAAAGATACATATTATGGACCCATAAAATTATTCAAACAATGTAGCAAGATCATCTTTTCATTATAATAAAATTAAGGTAAATTGTTAATTTAAAAATAAATACATACAAAAACTAATAATTAATACTATAGACTGCAATGGCTTGCTCGTATACAATTATGCATACTATGTATGTTTGCCATTCTTGTAAAAATCAAAGAGAGATGAAAGAATCATAAAAAAAGCCTTGCCTCATCCTTAAGAGACTATTTTATTTACCAGGAAAAATAATGGATATATAAGATGCATGGGTAATCCACCCAATCTAGCAGCAATAATTCCCATTTTACAATTAATATGCACCATTTTCTTGACTAATTAAATTAAATTTATTTTTAAAGTGTATTTATTTGAATAATAGTAAAAAATTATTATTTAAAATTTTTTCTATTTAAGTAATCCAATCTGCAAAATTAAAGAGACATTTAACCAAATTAGCTCATCAATTATTTATTTAAATGATTAAAAAGTTAGTTAATTTTGCATATTTATTATTATTGACAATGTTTTTATATCTTCTAACTTTTTTTAGCTAACATTCAAAAAAATATTCTAAAATTATTTTAATAATTAAATTAAAATAATTTATTGCTTTAAAATAAATATTTAATTTAAGATGTTAAGAAGCCAAAAATTAATTTAATTTAAATATTAAAAATTTTCTTTAATTTAAATAAGCAAAAATAAGTTTTCTATTTCTTAGATTCAATTTAAATTCAATTTTAAATTTGGAAAATTATTAATTTAAAATGATCTAAATTAAAAAAATACTTTTATTTTTGGTAAAAAATTTTTAATTTATGCTCTGATTAAGTCTAATTAATATAAAATAACTTTTTTAAAATTAAGAAATACCAAGTTTAAAAAACATTTTCCTCAAATGAAAGAATAAAATTTTACTTTTGTTAATTAATATTAAATTATTTGATAAATACAAATTTATATTTTATTTATAAAAGAATTAAAAGAGTAAATCTTTCAATTATAAAGAGAAATCATTAATTATTTTTAGATGAATAACTACTAAAAGATTATTGTAATGCTATACTGATATGTCAAGCAAGGACTATTCATCAGCCAATCAATCATCGAAAATCATAAGTTTCAATGTGTATACTAAGTTAATACCATATTATTTATATAATCCATAAGGGAACAAATCTTATGCATCCCAATAGAATAATACAGGACTAATTTATTTTTCAGTGAACGATCTTAATGCTTTAGCCTAAAATGTTTCTAAGTTTTAAAATATAATAAGATGTTAGTTAATGATGTACTAACCCTCTACGTCCTATGGATTGACTTTATTTTAGATGTCTAAGAAAAAGTTATAGATTTGTTGAATTGCAAGTCTTTATTTTTCAGGATAAATTAAACTCTTTCCAAGAACTGCAAAGCTTTCGTCTAGCTTTGTTAAATTTACGTTAAAGCGATTAACTTTATTTATTGTTTCAAAATTAGGAGTAAAGTTGAATCCTTCATACATGCCTTCAAAAAATAGCTTTGATGGCTCATTCAATTTTTATTCTAGTTAAATTTTTTTTTTTTTTTCAAAATTATTTTTTATGAAATTAGAAAGTAAAACCTTTTTTGATAGTGAATACTATTGTTAAGCTTAAAATAATTAAGCCCAATGCAAATATAATATTTTTCTTCATTTGCTATGTTTATAACCTTACTTTTCACAAAAGATTAATTAATTTTTTGTTTTGAATTTTTAATTTTATAAAATTTTTGCGCTCTTTGGATATCATTAAATATTTTTAGATTAATGATATTTACCGCTACTAAAACGCGCAAAAAATTATTAAATAAGCTAATTTAATTAATTATAATTGTTATTAAACATAAAAATTTAGTTATTTTCAGCGGATTTTAAAAGAAATTAAAAAATTTTGCAAATTTTTTTAGCACAATAATAATTTGAAAATGAAGCAAAGTTCACTTTTAAGCTTTTTTGGAAATGTTTAAAGAAGAAAAAGAGAAGAGATGGAGAAAGAATAGGTGTAAAACCAAAGTAAAATTTCTGAATCTCCTCAAATTTCTTAGTCAACATAAAAGAGCAACAAAGAAGAAAAGGATTTATCTACTTGTGAAGATACAGAAGTAGGAAATTAAAGTATTTCAGGTACTAGAAAAAGTAATCTAAAGCGCCCTAAATTGGCAATAGATTCTGATGAAGATGATGTTTTTAATCCTGAGGATTTAAAATAATTTTCTCATTCTAGCTCTTAAAAAAATAGCTAGAAAAAAGGAATTAGGTTTTAAAAAAATGACATGATTGATGAAGATAATGATGATGAATCTTTTAAAGAAGACGATATAGAAGATATAGAAGATGAGGAAGATGACGATGATGATTTCATCGAAGATAGTGACGAAGAAGTTAAACCTAAACGCAAACAAAAACAAAGCTAATAAAAAACACCTGTCAAGAAAACTGCTTCAGCTTCAAAAGGTAAGATTCGTTAATTATCAATACATTCTTAACAAAAAAATTGAAATTATGAGAGAATAAATAAGATTTTACAGGTTGATATTTTAATTTTTGCAAATTTATCAATAAAGGAACAGCAAAAAGTACTCCTAAATTTGGATAAGAAAGCGCTAAAAAGTCAGCCACTAAATAGACTACATCAAAAAAAGGCGAAGATGAGTTCATCAATTGTGATTAGGAAAATGATTTAGCTAGAGCTGCTGTAGATTAGTTAGATGATACTACTCCCTATTTTGCTCTACCAGAAAATGCTATGGATTCAAAGAAAAGAAAGAGAACAGATCCTAATTATGATCCTACCACTCTCTATGTACCTCCAGAAATGACAAAGTAATTTACTCCTGTGATGAGATAATATTGGGATATTAAGTCTACTAATTTTGATAAAGTTCTTTTTTTTAAGCTAGGTAAAGCCATAATATTTTGAGCTATTAAGTAAGCGAAATGTAATTTTTTATAAATAAATAGGTAAATTCTATGAACTTTTCTATGAAGATGCCTTAATTACCCATAAAGAACTAGATCTTAATTGGATGGGTAAAAAAATGCATACAGGTTTTCCAGAAAAAGCTTTGGATAAAATGGCTTCTAAGCTTATTAGTTTAGGATACAAAGTAGCTGTTGCTGAGTAGACAGAAACTCCAGAACAGATGAAATAGCGTTTATAGAAATAAAAAAATGGACCTAAATGTGTTTCCAGAGAATTAGTGTAGGTTATGACAAAAGGTACTTATGATTAAAATAATGAATCTGACTACTAGCCAAGATATTTAATGTCAATTAGAAATTTCTAAACTAAATTTGCAGTTATTATAGTTGAAAGTTCAACAAATGTTATTACTGTAGCTTATTTAAATGATGATATACATTTTACATAATTCAAAACATTGCTTTGTCAAGTTAAGCCTTAAGAAATAGTTTACGATCCAGACAATATGACATATGACATTAAAAAAATAATTTAATCAGGTTATTTAGCTCCTTAGCTTTCTCCCCTTTAAAATAAGAATGATAACTGGAATAAGGGAATGGCATATAATTATCTAGATAAAACACACGGTGATGTTGTAGAGGGAAAGGTAAATTTAAAGATTATTTTATTTTTATTGATGTAATATTTTTAATATTAAATTAAAAGTGGCCTAAATTGCTAAATAATTTGTACAATACTGAAGAAGTAAAGAGAGATCTAATATTTGAATCTATGGCAGGGCTTTTTAATTATTTAAAATCTATTTTAATTTTAGATTAAGTTATTTCAGTTGCCAGGTATCAAATTTATGATATTGAGAAAGGTGTTAGAAGTTGTATGATTTTAGATAGCTAGTCTTTGTAACATTTAGAAATTTTAGATTCTTCTAGTGGCCCAGTAAACACTCAGAAAGAAAATCAAAAACTACATCAGGATGACGGATCACTTCTTGGATACATAAATAAAACAAAAACTCCATTTGGTTATAGAATGTTAAAGAATTGGATCTGTGCTCCTTTAATGGATATTAATAAAATTTATGATAGGTATGATGCTATTGAAGACCTTTAAAAGTTTAATTCTGAGAGAGACACCTTCCTCAGAGGCATTGAAAAGCTTCCAGATCTTGAAAAGATGTGTGGAAGAATTTACAAGTATTCTATCAGACAATAGAATTAAAATGTAGTTTATTTCGAAGATTTCTCATATTCTCGCTTAAAAGAGTTTAAAGATTTGACAACAAAGTTGGCTGAATCAGAAAAATTAATTAAAACTCACCTTACTCCTTATGCTGACTAGTTCAAGAGTAAAAGACTGAGAAAATTGGTTACTCCTAACACAATTGATCACGAAGATGAAGAAGAGTACGAATTACCCGCTATGATTTACCATGGATACTCAGATGAAGAAGAAGAGGTAGAAGAGAATATTAACTAATAAGCAGCAAAAGCAGAAAAGATGGAAATAGAGAAAAAACAAAACAAGGGTCCTAAAAAATCTGGTTTGCTCCCACCTGCTTCTAAATATATATAAGAATTTTAAAACTATATTGTTTGGTAAGGTGCTAAGGGATAGGAAAAGCCAGTACCTAAAAAGGGACTAGTTAACTCATATGATTTAGCTACAGAAGCTGTTTAGAATGTAGAGAAAAAACTTTAAAATTACTTAGTTTAAATCTAACAATTAATGAAAGACAAAACTATTAAGTATGGTTTGAGATACGAGTTAGAAATAAATGAAGATTTAGTTAAGGGAAATAAAAAGCCTAAAGATTTTGATTTCACTAGTAAAGCAGGTAAATATCAAAGATTCTAAACCAAAGAATTGCGTGAACTCATAGGTAAATAGAACATTTCATTTTTTATTTGAGAAATTTTTAATAATAAAATTTTTAAATTAGCTGAGCTTGATGAAGCTGAAGAAGTTCAAAAGAAAGAACTCAAAGAATTTTGCAGATTCATTTTCAAAGAGTTTTATGAGAGCTATAAAACTTGGGATACCTTAATTAACATTTTAGCAGAATTAGACTGCTTGATAAGCTTAAGCAGAATCAGCTTCTTACTCGCTGATGGTGTTATGAGTAGACCTGAATTATATCCTGCTTCTGAAAAATATGTACCATTCTTTGAATTATAATCTGCAAGACATCCATGTTTAGCTTCAATGGGAGTTAACTTTATCCCTAATGATATTTATCTTGGTGATTTAAAGTAAACAGGATAGTTTGAAGACAATAAAAACTTGATTCTTTTAACAGGTCCTAACATGGGTGGTAAATCAACTACTTTGAGAATGGCTTGTATAATGGCAATTTTAGCATAAATTGGTTGCTATGTACCTGCTAAATCTTTGAGAATGACTTTAGTCGATCGTATATTCACTCGTATTGGTGCTAGTGATAAGTTGATGGATGGAAAAAGTACTTTCTTCATTGAAATGGAAGAAACATCAAATGCAGTTAAATAAGGATCAAAGTATTCTTTAATTATTATGGACGAATTAGGAAGAGGTACTTCTACTTTTGACGGAGTAGCAATTGCATACTCTATAGTAAGATATTTAGTAGAAAATTTGCAAAGTCGTTGTTTATTTGCTACTCACTATCATGTATTACTTGATGAATTCAGACACTATCCTTAAATAGCATATTATCATATGGCTTGCCATGTCGATGAAAAGAGAAGTAAAGTCATATTTTTATACAGATTAAAGGCAGGAGAATGTTCCTCCAGTTTTGGTATAAACGTTGCAAAGGTAATTAATTTCTTATCTACTATTTTTTAAATATTAAAATAATTTATCATATAGGTTGTTGGTATAAACGATAATTTGATTGAAATTGCAAAGTAAAAGGCAAAAGAATTCGAAGAAAATTTAAACATTTAGCATGCTTACAACACAAATAAGCGTTTCGGAATTTTAATGAAAGCAATCCAAGAATACGATAGAGATGAAAATTTGGAATCAATAATTGAATAATTTAACAAAGTTTAACTTCTTTGATAAACTAAATAAATAAATAAATAAAATTTAATTAAATATAAATAATTAAAGGCAAAATCAGCTATTCTAAATATATTAAAAATAACTAATTATTCATAACTTCAAATTAAATTATATAATTATTATAGTTTCATACACTTTACAGAATTATTGTATCTCTATTTATCTATCTATCCACCCATCTATGTATCTATCTATCCTTCTATCTTCCAATCTATATATTAATCTAAAATTTTTTGCACTTTTAAATTAATTTCTAATTCAAAATCAAATTTTATTTAAAAAACACTTAAAAATTTAAATTAAAATTTATTAAATATTCAAAACATAACTTTATTGCAATATTTATTTTTATGTGCTACATTAATTTTTAGGAGTTTTTGATAAATTAACTTGGTTTTAGTTTGTTTCTTATAAAATAGAATTTAAGTAAAATAAAACACAAAAATGAATTTTTTAAGGTACTTAAATTTGAAATTGTATTTATAAATTAAAAAATTCCACTAAATTTAAGCTTAATTTTATTATTAAATTACTTATCCTTAATATATTATATCTATTTATTCATTACCTTCCTTAGTTTAAGAAATTTTTGAAATTGTTTTCAATCAAAATAATTAAAATAATTTTTGAGTTAAATAAAAATTTATTTAAAAATATATTAATAGAAATCTATATATAATAGACGCTTAAAATTCAAAATAGGCGCTTAGATTAAGCACACTAAGGAAGTATTAATTTTAAAATTATATGATGAAGTACTTAGGATACATATATCAAGATAGATAGATATATATGCCAAATATAAAAATTATATAGTGAATAGCAATATTTAATTTCATTTAATTAATTCTTTATTAATTATTTACCAAACTCAAAACTAAAATAATAAATAAAATAAGCATCGAGATGTCCCTTTTTAATTAGAATTAAGGAGGCTTACTTGGCTAAAAGCCAGGTGGTCTTTTTTAAACCAACACCACAGGATAGTAAGGTGGAGGTTTATTTAATAATTAGCTTACCCTATAGACAGGCGGTGCTTAAACTGGTGGGTAATCCATATTTGGAGCATAATAATAGCCTGCAGCTGCAACAGGAGGAACAATGTTTAATAATACTTTAGGTCAATAACCTGCAGCCTAAGGTGGAATTTTTGCAAACTAAAAACCATTAATAGGCTAAAATTAAACATAAGCTAACAATTAATAGCAAATATAATATACTGTATAATCATAAGCTTGGAAAGAAGTCAAATAGTTGTATCAATCACTTTAGAATGTAAAAAAAGAATAAATTTCAATAGAAAGAGATGTTAATGTGAGTGATAATAATAATATGTATGCTCACAAACCAGTAAACAGCTTGCCAAAAGAATTCTTTGATGAGCTTAAGAACATTAATAACGATATTTAAAATACTGAGAAAGAAGTAAATAAGCTCGTAGATACCTAAAGAGAACTCTTTAATTAGATATAAGAAACTAGAAAGGTTATATAGCAATCAAGTCTTTCTCTAAAATAAACAGCTTAGTAAGTAAAAGATATTTAAGAAACAGTTAGTGAATTGATTACAGAACAATAAGATCAAAAATAATACATAACAAATTTCTTCTACACATTTACAAATTACTTGGAAAACCATTAGTTCCCTCGTCTTATATTACCTCAACCTTTTATTGTTAAAGCTCAAGAAAAATTCTAACTAAAGTTGGAGAAGCTCTAACGCCAAATTAATGAAGTAGAGCAAATGCTTTAAGTAGAAATTTAAAAGAGAAACGATGAAGAAGAACTTGCATTCATATTCGTTATTGTAGAATAATTATTCAAGTATTTCAATAATGTAACAGCTCTCGTTTACGAATTCCATAAACACTATGAAAGCTTCCGTATGAAGATAGTTCATATTTAAGACTAGAGAGAGTTTGGATTTGCCTCAGACCTAAATGAATCAACTAAGCAATCTCTTAATGAAGAAAATCGTTACTTCAAGCTGCTTTCAAATATCTCAGATAACTTAGAAAAATAAATTAGAAGACATGAGGAGGAACAGTAAATTAAGCAATTAAACGAAAAAAAAATCTAAATAAATTGAAAAGTTATTTTCTAAATCTAGGATGAAGAAATGAAAATATTATGATAATTTATTAAAATAATAAATATAATGTTAAATTATAAATCAAAGTATGTGTCTGTATATAATTAATAAGCTTGATCTTAATATTATACGAAATTAAGATTAAAAACTTCAATATTTTAACATCATTTGAATATCTCTTTTCTTATAAATTATTATCTACTCAAAAATATTAATTAATTCAAAAAATAATAATTTTTACTATTTAAAATTACAAAAATATTTCTTGAATCGTTATTAATCAGTCAATTTTAAAAATCGAAAGCAAAATTTATATTTTAAATTTATTTTTTTGTTAATATGTGAAAATAAAATTAGAAAATAAAGAATTTTATTTTTAAAGAATTTTTAAGCATGAAGAAATTCATAGGTTTAATTGGTACATAAAAATGTAGTTTTAAATAACTATTTAAATATTAATGAAAAAGTATTTATTTTGTCATCATATATTTAAGAATATTAAAAAAATTAATCATTTTTTTCACAAAAAAAGAAATTTAAAACTCTAAAATTTGATCTTACTCTCAAAAGTGAACTAAGTTGATTTGAAATTAATTAGTTATTAATATTTTTTTTCAACTAAAGATTTTTATTTACAACAAATAAATCTAATATTTTTTACAGTAAAGTAATTAATGATAATTATTTATATTGCTATAGCCTTACTTAAAAAATATATTATCAATTCTTATTTTCTTAAAATACCTAATATAAACTATTACTTTAATGTAACTATGATTTGGTAGTTAGGAATAAATAGTTTTATATACTAAAATTAAATAAATTTTGAGTTTAATGTTTAAAAAAATGAATTAAAAACATAATTTACAGATATATTATTAAGATAATATTCTTTAAAAAATATACCGAATTAAATTTTTTTAATTTATAAAAAAAACTATATTATGAATGCTTAAATAATTTATTATTTCTTACTATGGAAATAAAATCAATATAGAAAAATAATTTATCTCTAGAATTTCAGTATTAAATATAATGATCTTTTCTATAAGATCTGTAGAATATTTACTGTATTTATTTAAATGAAAATGTATTATTCATCAGTATTTAGATATGAATTATTATCTAAATCACAAAGAATCTCAATAATCACTTAAAGCTTATTAGTCTATATCTTTTTAGATACTTTCTATTTTATTTTATTTGAATTCAAGAACTAATTAATTATTTTATCTATTATATAATTTATTTTTTATTTAAGATATTTAAAATAGAAAAGAATAAATATATTTTTTTGAAGTTTAAAATTTTAATAAAGATACTAACTAACTCAGTGAAAAAGCATAATGATTTATTAATTTATTACTAAATTTTTAGCTAACATCAAACTAAGATTCATATTAATAGTCTAATTACTCATTTATTTTTTTTTGACTATGAATGATGTGAATACGCATATTTTCAATTAAGTATTTTAAAATTATCTCTAATTGAATAGAAAAGAAAATAATAATAAATTTTATCATAAATAAGCAATTCTAAAAAGAAATAGGAAAGATTTTAGATAGCAAAGAAAGACTTCAAATTAGAATTAGCCTTCAAGCAAACATAGTAGCAGCATTATAGTTTAACTATTTTAGCCATAAAATCTTAAATATAATCTACTGTTCTTTAAGCTCTAATTTAAAATAGACTAAAAAGCTTTTAAAAATAAACAAAAAATAATTCAATTAAAAATGTCATTTTCATCATAATCACCATCATCGTCTACAACTTCATAAGATACTAACTAAACTGAAAGTAATTATGTTCTAGTAAGCACACTAGCCTAATGCACTATAGATAATTTATTTGGATGCATGGAGAATCTAATTTTATTAGCAGTTGCCCTTGTTTCTGTAGCATACGGATTTATGGCTTTAAGAAATATAATGAAAGATCGAAATTAAATTTTAGATTTCTGGGATAAAGTAACTATGTATATTGCATTTTTTTAGGTAGTGATGGCTGCAGTATTCTTTGGATTTTATAATAGTTAAATTTGGCATTTTAGTATCAGAACTTTAATCTTCGGCAATTCAATTTTGATTTGCTAAATCGTCTTCTTAATTCAAGAATTATCAGACTCTATGAAAGCAAATATAGATAAAATGATTAAGATTACCTTTGGTTATCTCTTCGGGCTCTGGTTTTTCTGTGGATTCCTTCATAAAAATACTCCTGAAGCTCCATATAATTGTATGCGTATGGATTGGATGTTAATTTCTGGTTCAAATTTTATCTTAAGTTGCATACAAGCATACGCAACTGTGAATATTATTTAATTCATCTAAAATTAATCTAAACCTGAAGTCGGATATACAGAAGAAGGAATTTAAAATTACTCAAAAGATGATTGTGAAAATAGAAAGGTTTAACTTCCTGGTCTACTTATAGGGGTGTTGTTGCCCTCTTTTTTATTGTTCATTTGGGATTACATCTCCCATACCCATGCTGAGAAACTTGTTGATTGCAATGAATTCTACTTTGCATCGAGCTTTTTTACTCTCATAATTTTTGTGTTTGTTAAAACTATCTGTTATTTCCTTGGTCCTTGGTCCATTTTCTTTGTTTTTTACTGGAAAAATAGAAGCTACATCAACACAGTTTAGGACAACCCAAACAAGGAGTTCTTCTTCGACCGCAGAAGTGAGTTAATAGAAAAGCAGTCTTTTTGATTGAACACATCTTATACAAAACATAACTTGTGTGGTTAGCTAATTAATTACCTTTAAAGAGACCTCATTTTTTAATAATAGATTTTAAAGTTTTAGTATCAGAAATTATATCTAATTGTTCAAATGTAAATAACACTTAAATCAGCAAATGATAACTCTTTAAAATTAAATAATAGAATATCAAATAGACTAGCTCATTTATTTATTTATTGAATGATTAATTGACAGGTAGATGGACATTGTATTTATTTTGTATATATAGTTCAATACAAATTTAATTATTGTAATTAAGAAAGCTATTTTAAGCTAATTATTAGTTAATTTTTACTTTTTGATGCATTTTCAATTATTTTTGGATTATTTATTATACTCTTACAGATTTATTTTATTTTAGGTTATCTAAATTAATGTTAAAATAGTTTAATTGTTTTTAAAATTCTCAATTAGTTTTTTTGTTTTTTAATTTTAATGAAATAAGAAAATGATTGAAAACTCTAATTAATATATTGAATTAAAAATAAATTCATATTATTTTAAATAGAATTAATTAAGTAAATATCATCAAAAAGTAAACATAAATATATATCAATCTATAAAATTATGTATATATTGATTGTATGTATGCATGTATGAATTATTAAAGTAAATTTAATTTGTTTGATATGTAGGGATAATAAAATTAAATAAATTGAGTCAAGCAATTCAAGCAATCAATAAATGATTGATTGATTGATTGATAGATTAGATATAATTATTTTTAAATTAATTAATTTATTAATAAAGTGAGTATTGATGGATGGATAGATAGATATCATATAACAATAGATTATTAGGAATTATCAGGCTGTTAATTTATTTAATTTGAATTTATTATAGACAGTATTCTTTCTCTATAATTATTTTCTTTAGTGATTTTATATAAAAGCAATAGTGAATTGAAAAGTTGAGTATGATTAGGATTGCCTTAATAAATTTATTATTATTGTTCTAGAATTTCCTTTAGATTTTCAACGATCATTTTTTATTTTTCAGGATTTTATTCAAAATAATTTTTATCTTATTTTGATTTTAGATATTCTATTTTACATATTAATTACCTAGAATTCGAAATTTCTTTATGAGAAGCATTATATCTTTTCAATTTTATTTAAATGGCAGCCTCTACTTATTCTACATTTAAATTGAAGAGGCCATTCAATTCTAGAACATAAGCGTATGATATATGGTCTTTTCCATATGTTTTTTCAGACTCTATCAAAATATTTTAAATTATTTAACTTAAATTACTAAAAATAGTTATGTAATCTCTGGGACTTCCATCTGATATTTAGTCTTTGAAGTGTCTAAGCAGCCATTGAGTGTCGTTATTGCTATCTTCAATTATCAGATACTACTTTTAGTAAATATATCCAAGCAGAGTATACGCTTATTAGTAGTTTACTGAACTAGGTTTAATATTAGGTATAAGATCTTTTTCTAGGAGATTTTAAGCTTCTTTAAGCTAAAGAGTATTATATAAAATGGTTGCTCTTATTATGTTTGCTTAAAGTATTTTGCCTTTGTTTGTAGTAAGATCGAGGTTATATATTTAAATAGCATTATCAAGTGAAGATTAAGCATTTTGATAATCACCAATTAAATCTTATAGCTGAGCTATGCTTGTAATTGAATTAGCTACTTTAATATGATTTTCACCAAATGTTTGCTTTCTCACGGTAAGGACTATTTATGTATATTCAAGAGATTTTAAGTAATTTCCAAGCTCCATTTCAATCGTAGCAACATTTTGCATAGTGTTAGCTGTTTTGATATGAAAGTTACCAAATTCTTTAACACGATTATTTAAAACGAATTCTAATTTTTCTTTGGCAAGCTAAAGGTGGCCTTACAATTGCATTAATACTGCTATTTCCTAGACCAGCTTAACTACTTCTATGTGTTCTTTTCCAAAGTGATTTTCCATGGGAGCCAAAGCAAGCTCAAAATAGTGCTAAGCTAAATCTAGCTTTTCCATTTTTCTGTAAATAATACCTATATATTATCTGGTATTAGATACTTCCACATGATTAGTACCATAGTATTTTATTTTTATTTCCTCAGCTTTTAAGAAATATTCCAAACTTAATTCGTGATTTTCTTAATTTCTTAACACATTTCCTATGTCATGGTAGATTTTACCTATTTCTATGTGGTCCGAAGGATAATGATTTTTCATTATAGTAAGCACTTCTAAATAAAGCTAATAAGCTTATTTATAGTTGCCTTCAGCTCTTTTAACGTTTCCTAAGTGGTTTAATATTTCAGCAGTCTTTAAAAATAAATAAATTTTATATAATTTTATTTAAGATCAAACAAACTTACTTTGATGTGGTTTTGGCCATAGTGCTACTCAAATATCTAAAGTGCCTTAGAATAGTGTTAGGCAGATTTTTCATATAGAGTGAGCTTTTCAAGTACCTTACCCATTTAAGCTATGGTTTCAGCTAGATGAATGCTATTTCTTCCATATTCATTTCTTTTTATCTTATAAGATCTTTTGAATATTCTGAATGATTCCTTATAGCGCCCATTATTTACCAAGGATTCTCCCATAGAGTCTAAAATAATTGCAACTTGAATGTCATTTTTTCCTAAGTTTTTTTCTGTAGTTTTTAGAGCCTCTTCGTAATATTTAAGTGCTTTGTCATAATGACCAAGCTTATTTAATGCTTAACCTATGAGGGTTTATATTTGAGCTAAATCATTTTATATTTCTTGCGACACGTGTTCTTAGTTGAATTTTCCTAAAGAGTTATCATATTCCATGGCTTATTTAATGACATTTTTGGAGTGAAAATTACTTTCAAATCTTATATTATTAGTAGTGGAGGTAGTAAAATTTGTAAAATCTAATGTTTAACCTGAAGTAATTTAGGAGGGAGTTTCAGGTTTAACTTAAATTTTAAATGAGTTATTATTATACGAGCTTTCTTAAATTGTCTCAAGGGTTATATTTTAAATATCCTTATGACCAGAAAAAGATACATGATTCTTCTAATCTGCTTTAACATCTTCATCTTTGTCAATACAATAATCTGAATTTAATTTGCTATTTTGGCTATTGCTGCTGAGAATATTATCAGCTTGCTGCTTACTTTTGTTGTTAAACTCAGAGAAAGAAGCTTGTCTATTTTAATCTACACTATTATCAAATTAAGAGCTTCTTTGAATTTCATTCTGTGAATTTTTTCCATTACTATTAGTTAACACAGAATCATTTTAAAACTCAGCCAATGAATTACTTGAAATAATATTTATTTAAATTTTGTTAGTTATAGGAATTTTGCCCCCATTTTAATCGTATTAGAAAGATTAGTTATGAGAATTAACATGCTCTTCTTAATTGTTCTATTTATTATCCTGATTAATATCCTATTCTTAGTGATAATCTTCATGACCAAGATTGATTTTTTCTTCATAATGATTCACATCCTAATTTTCTCTTATCTTATTATCACTATTACTCAGCTCTTTTAATTGATTATCATCTTTATCAGAATCACAAAGCTATACATGCTGAAGTAATTCTTGCTGGTTTTCCTGCTAAATTAGTTTACTCTTATGAAAATTACTTTTTCTCTCTATATTTCCAGATTAGGTTACTCTCTTTGAAGAAGAATTTCTTTTGATTTAGCTGATTTATTCTGATTATTTTTTTAAATACAAATTTTGTGAGTTTCGAAATTCTGCGTCTAGTTTTTATCTTTTTTCTTGCTCTTCTGCTATGATATCTAAAACTAAAAGGTACTTCTGCAATGCATGATCGTATTGACCTTAGTTGAATAATATTTATCCAATATTTTTCAGATCAGAAATAACTAATTCATTGCTGCAGAATCCCTTTAGTTGCTCGGAGCTTATATTCAAGCATTTCATACCTTGTTCGTACGCTCTCTCATAATCGCCAAAATAAGAGAGTGCCTATACCTGCTCTACTAAAATGTTTCTCTTTTCAAAGATATCTAATTTTTCAAATTCTGGATCACTCACTATCTCCTCAAAGTATCTTAGGCATTTCTCTCTTAAATTAATGTTCTAATATGTTTTAGCACACTCTAATTTTTAAGCAAGGTTAAGATTATCTTGAACATTTTCATCATATTTGAAAACAGTTTCAAGATAGTTAAACTCGTCGTCCTTTTGGGTTTTGATGTAATCTTAATACTCATTAAAAAACATCTCAGTAAATGAGCTAAACGATAAAGAGCTACGAAAAACTTAATCTTCATTGAGTAACATCGTAATTAAATTACTGAGTTTATCGCAGCTGAGCCTATTTATCATAATTTTTTCATTAAGTTTTGTTCTTTCAATTTTTTCTAATTCTCTCAACTTCAAAATAGTGATACCTAAACTATAAAAATCATTAGCTACAAGATTAACTAAACCAACTTCTTATCTTTGTTAATATAAGGAATAAAGCTCTGGACTCATGTAAGTAGGAGTTCCTGTTACATAACATTCTTAAGCAAAACGATTAGGATACATTTGAGAATTACTTTTAGGCGAACTTGGCTCAGAACTATTTTTTCTCAAGTTAGTTGTTTGATTAGATTAAATTTCTCCATTTTTTTCAGTTACTGTACCACTTTAAATAACTTATATGCAGCCAAAATCAGCTATCTTCCAGCACTTGTCTTTAATTGAGTAAATAATATTTTACGGCTTTATATCTTTGTGAGCATAATTTAACGAGTGCATTTGCTCTAGCCCTTACAAAATGTCAAAAAATATATGAAAAATATGTCTATCAGAAATAATTTTATTCTCTGAAGCACATATTTTAATAAAATCCTCTAAGGATCCAACACCCAGCTCCATCAAACTGATCAAATACTTTTACTATTACCCATATTTATCTTGGTAAATGTAAATCTTGTTGTCTACTTCTAAAATATGGGACATCTTTTTGGATGTCATATAAGATTAAATCCTTATTTCTTCTAAATATCTATCTTTGAACTTTTCCCAATTAAAGGGAAGATTTGTGAATTTCAGAGCAATTTATCTTTCTTTCTTCGGATCGAATGCTCTAAACACTGTGCCCTGACCACCACTCCCAATTTTACCTTCTGATCTAATTGTTTGCAGATCCCATGGAATATTACCTAAAAAATTTAATTAAGTAAGTTTTATTAAAAATTACTAAGAATTGATTGGTTTTAATTTAAATCCAGTAACATATAAATAGATAGATAGAGAGATTATTAATTTTCCAAAAAAAAAAAAACAATTGATTAAATTAAACAATTAAAACTATCAATTAATTATAACCAAATTAAATAATACTTATAAGCTGTCATGTATTTATTAATTGATCTTATATTAATTGTAATTAATATTTAATTTTTACCTGGCTTGAGGTATTCTATCTAGAACGAATATTGATCTTGGTTAGATTCAAGATTTTCTTTTTCATTCTTTTTACTATTTCTTTATAGTGATATTTTGCTGTGGTGACTTATTCTGTTTACATTTTATTCTTGATTATTATAGTGTTCGTAGTCATCTTCCTCATCACAGTCTTCATCACTTTCTTCAATAACCATTGATTAGCCATCTTTATTTTCTTCATTAATAGCAAAATTTCCTTAAACTATTGGTATTTTTTTCCCGTTTCTATCTGAAAATAAAAAGGTATTTTTTGACATGCTAATTGAAGAAGTAGCCTCTTCAGGCGCTGCATTATAATCAATTTTAGCATCGTAAAATGGCTAAATCATTTAACTATTGTGTATATTTTTAAGTACACTTTCTAAAGCTGAAGATTGATTCTTGAAATTCTTCGTTATTGTTTCTAAATTGGATGTAATTCTTTCTATCAATGTTAAAAAAGTATTAATCTTTTCCATATTTAAATCTTGTAATATTTTATGTGCATTAATATTTTCTTCTTCTTTTAGAATAAAAAGCTTAGTATATTTGTTTAACTTTTAAAGAGTTTAAAAACTTTCGCTTTTTGATAGAGCCAATATTTTGTAGATAGGTTCATTTTCGGTAAAAATATTGCAAAATTCCTATAATAGATTGAAAGCTCTTCTTCCTTTTAAATGAATATACGTATTTTAAGTTGAATTATCAATAGTTGCTTCTTCATCAAATGCATTTTCAATTTTTGTATATATCTAAAAAAACTACTTCTCGATCAGCTCTAAAACTTTTGATTCCTATATATAATTTTAAAAAGGATAATTAGCCATTACAACTTTGAAGTAATTTAAATACTATTTCTTCAGGTTGGCAATTCAGAGATTCTGCTAATAAAATAAGCTTTTTTGTAGTTTCTATGACTCTAGGAATTCTCTATTCGTCTTGTGGAGTGTCCTATTAATTATAAATTTAATCGCAAAATATATCTATTTAGTTAGTTAGAAGCAGTATAATTACTATTAAATGTAAAGTATGAGGGCTAAATGATATACTAAATTATTTATTCTTCTACTTTTTATAAGAATTTATCCAAGTCCCTACTTATTTAGTCTATTTATAAATCAAATAATTGAATCAATTAATGTATTCCTATTCTAGTATTTTATTATTTAAAACAGATAAATTTACTATGTCATCATGATAATTACTTATCAGCTCCTTTTATAGCTGTTCTATAATATCTATAGCCTTCTAATTTAAGGAAACATTAAGCGTATTCTATATGCTAAACTCGCAAGTACTCTTATTCTTTGGTTAAAAAATAGGATTTCTACTTGTTCTATCTTACTTATCTATTACAAAAATTGTAAATGAGTTATTTCAATCTAGAGTTAAGTAAGTATGGTGTCATAATTAATTAATTAATTACCTAGACCAGTTAAAGATTAAATAGTATAAATTTTAATGCTTCTTCTCTTTCTCTGCATGCTATAAACCTATTATTTATGACCTTGATATCCTTTTAAATAATAACTCTTGCTTTGAGAAATATATATATTTACGTATAAATTGAAATGTAATTTCTCAAAATTGCTTTATAATACTATAAACTAAGAGTTTATAAGAAATTATTAATATTACTATTATCTTTAAAAAATATGAAGAGAGCAAGCTCATTAATTGAATATTAGTGTTATTTATGGTAAATACTTGAAGGCTGATAAAAACTCCTCAAAATATTTTGAATTATTTTTATTCTTGAAATTAATTAAGAATATTTTAAATCATATAACATTTAATAATTCAAAATAAAAGCCATTACTTTTATTAAAAATATCTAGTATCTTTATTAAATTCAAAACTATTAAGTTCTCTCTAAAAATTATTTACAATCTAAAAAAAACTTCGTTTTATTTCTATTTTAATTTTTGTTAATTAAAAATTAACTTTTATGAATTCCCCCTACAATTTATTAATAAATATCAAAATTAACTACATCTTTATCAAAAAAATATTCATTTGCATTTACTCTCTCAATATAACTGAAATGTGATTAATGACACTTTAATACTTTAAGTATTAGCTAATTAATCAAATTTGCAAAGAAAGCATTAGTGTTAATTTTAATAACAAGTATGTTGATTAAAATGCTATTATTCATATAAATTTAAAAATTTTATTATTAATATTAATTTCAAAAGGAAAGTTATTTGATTTTAATGTTAGAATTTGTTCTTATTAAATAAATAATTTACTAAAAATGAGATATATAAACAACCACTAACTTCATAAAACTCTATTTTAATTGCAACATAACTTAAGAGAAAACTAAAATTTAATATTTTTATTATCCATCGATCTTATTTATCTAATTAAAAAAATTAATTACTATTTAAATTTTTTAAAAATAATTTTTTAAGCTCCTTTTAATATATTTTTTCTTCTTAAAACCTTAATTGATGAAATTCTTAATTAAATACACAAATAATTAAATAAAAATAGCATATTATAAATAATATCTATTTTAAAAAGCTTGAAATATATTTATTTAAAGATAAAGCTAAATTGTTAATTGAATACATTTTGAAATATTATACATAGATTTTGTATGAAAAACTTATAAACTTATAAATCACAATCAACTAATATAAAAAACTATTAAGATATGGATGGATAGATAGATACTCATACCTCCATAGAAGAATGCTAGTTTATGGAATCTTAAAGATAATTTTATGAGTATTCATTTTGATTAGGATATGAACTATTGTTGCTATTTTAAAAATTAGGATTATTATAGTTGCTATTGTTGTAAGTATTATTGTAATACTGTCCATTATTTGGTATGCTTTTGTTGTATTGATAATTATTACTTTGATTAAATCCATTATTGTAATTACCACTCTAACTATAGTTACCATAGGTATCTTGGTAATAAGGGTTATAAGTATTCTGTTAAGAAGGAGAGTATTGATACTTTTGATTTTTCATTTCTTCTTCTAATTATTGCTACTCAAATTGTTAACTAAGCTTATTTTAAAAGTCTCTGTATTTTTCTTCTTCAGTTCTTCTTATAAATTGTTCATTTTGCTTCAGTATTCTTTTATATTGTTCAGATTGAGCAAATTCTTGTTGTTTGAACTCTAAATCTTATTATAGTTCTCTTTAGGCCTTTCTATCTTTTTGTATTTGCTCAATTTCTTTTTATAAATTTTTCTCTTCATCTAATTAGTTTTACAGCATCGTATTTCTAAATTCCTGAATTTAATCCTCTGCTTCTGCTCTTTTTAGATGAGATGTAATATCCTTAATCTTGCTTCTATGTTCCTCAAGCTCATATAACTTTTATCTATTCTCTTATTCTATTATTCTTAATCTTTCTTCTTATCTATCTTTGTTAGTATCTAGGTCTTTGTCTTAAAGAGTTTTAAACAATTAATTTTATTGCTAATTTAAAACATCATCTTGTAATTTGTAAAGCTGTAAAAATTCTTATTATTTAATTTTTTCGTTATCCTCAATTCTTTAGATGCGTCTGTCTCTTTCTATTTCGGCTAATTTTAATTCTCTTTCAAACTCTTCTGCCAAAAGTTACCCCTTTATCTCTCTTTGCTTTGAAATATCATCCTCAATTTCCCTTTAAAGCTATTTTTTTATGATTTAATAATAAGATTTAATTTGTTATTAAATTGATCAAAATTTAACTAATCAAATGTGATAATTAAAATCTCTATCTAATTTCCTTCTAAAAATAAAAAATTATTATTTTGTTTTAAATCTAAAAATGTATAAAGCATTAAAATTAAGCTTGCAGTATTTGTATTTACTGTTTTAGTATTTTTAACTTTAAAAGTTATTTTAATGTATTTAAAATTATCCACTTTACATTATTAAAATCAAAAATCATTTTTAATTTATATGATTAGGTAGTTTATTTTTATTAAATTTAAGAAGAACAATTTAAGGCGTAGAGATAGATTTTTTAACACTCAACACCTAATCCTTACTAAAATTATTCAGGAATCATTAAAAATTCATCTTATATTTTTGAAGTTTTATAAAATTTTAGATTGAATTTTAAAATAATTATAAATTTTACGGCTTTTCTTTGAAGAATGTGGTCTTAGCGAATATTTTCTTCCTCAATTTACTAATCGATTTATTACTCCATTTGCTTGTACTTCATATCTAGTCTTTTTTATGCTATTTCAGCTTGCAAAGTTATTGATTAGATATTTTAGTCTTTTGTTTTTGTGTTTAAAACTTCGTTAATTCTTCCTGCTGTTTTTAACTCTAAATTCAAAATAGCTTCTTCTTCCATTTTTGAGGCTATGAATTTGTTGTCGTTGGCTCTTTTCTTCTACAATTCTTAGTCTATAAAATCTAGATCAGCTTTTCTTGAATTTTCAGCTATTTATATTGCCTTTCTTGATTCCTCTTCCAGCTTTTTCATTTACTCTAATCTTTCTTCTCTTACTTGTCTTTCTGCATCAACTAACTTCGAATATCTCATTTCTTATTCATAAGTTATAATTTCTCTTCTTTCTCTTTCATGTCTCATCAAAGCATCTTACTTTTCTTCATAAAGCTTTTCAAGGTCATTTAATTACTACTATAGTGTATTAAGTTCTTTCAAAGTTCTCTTTTTTTCTGTTGCCTTTAACTCTTCTTATATAATCTACTCTCTTATTTCTTTATGCTAATCAAGTGAAAACTTTGGGTAAAAGTTAAAAATAGGATATTATTCACTAGTTAAAGGTAGATTATCCTAAAGAACAACTGCTTAAGGAATTCTTGATGGAGTTCTATTGCGATATTCAAGAGCATCTCTAAGCAAATTTTAAATTCTAATTTAATGGTCTTACTAAAAGAAACAAAGTAATTGAGATCCCGTTGTGAAAGAAGTGATATGTCTTTTAAAATAAGTAAAGTATGCTACTAGTATGTGTAATAGCAAATCAGGCTTTTCACTGTGAGCTACTAAGAAATCAATAAAGCAAAGCCAGTCTTCGCGTTTTAAGATGTCAGTCAAGACAACTTACAAAGAACTCCAAATTGAATTGAAGAGCTATGTATGAGGTATACTTTGGTTAAGTTGGGCATAAAGTTGAGGTTCATGGTACTCCAATAATTCCATAAAAGCTTTGAGATAGCTCACAGGAGGATTTGGAGCGAATTCAAAGAAAAATTATCCCCATTATACTAAAAAGCTCAGTATAACCTCAAAGCAGAATGCTTCATTTGTTCCTAAGAGCTTAACGAAAGGGAAAATAAAAGCTGGCATGTAGTCTAGCTGGGCAAAAACTGGACAATAGTGAGCAAGACAAGATAAAATTCTTTATGTTCTATAATATAATTTGTCAGATTGAATTGGGAAAGTGCTTTTCAAATTTAGGTAGTTTGGATGCAAGCCCTTACGTGCTAAGTTATCAAAGGCTTCATAATTAGATGGTAATTTTAGCAAGTAATTCCATACAACAACCCTATGCTTTTCAGGAAAGTACCCAAATCTTCCCAAGAATTCTCTCAATTTTTCTCTATCCAAGAAAGAAGATTTTTAATTTTATATTTCATGTTAATCTTAGCGCTTTCCATTCACGAAGATTTCTACTTCAGGAGTTGCTCCACCAACTCTATCAAGCATGATCATATTTGTCTCAGCATTAATTTTTGTTTCATTTTTTTATTTTTTAGAATTTGCATATTTCATTTAGTTTTCTTTGGTTTAGTAAAACAAAGTTTATTTGAGCTCATCTAAATCCACTCTTGTTAGAGTCTATCTACTAAACGATCCTTTTTTCATTGTGATGTCTTTTTATTGTCTATTAAAGAAATAAAATTATAATTAATTAATTAAAAGCTCTTGCCAAATATTGATCTAACTTGCTTACTGTTTTTAATTAGCTATTAACTAATGAAAATCATAGACATATTTTTCTCCTAAAGTGCTGATTACAACTAAGTATTTAGCATCAATATTTAAATCGTAGTCTACTATTCCCTATTTTTAATTTAGCAATTTTATTTTTTTTGTGTTTATAATTATTGAAGTGTTTTACTTTACGACTTGGTAATTCGAAACATAAAACAATCTCCATGTTATTTTCAGCGGAGAGGACATATATTTTTTCATCACTTCCTAAGAGTGTAAGCAAACTATTCCTAATAAATTTAATTTTTTTAACCGATTTTATGTTATTTGGTAACTCATAGAGTTCAAAGTCAAATCCTTATTAGCAGTCTAATCTCCCAATTAAACAATAATTAGAATCTCCACAAATAGCTAAAAAAACTCCTTCTGCAGAAACATCTAAAAGAGCTTATTTCAATTTTAGACCTATTTCTTCTTTTTTTTCTATTTTCTAAGTATCTGTGTTATGATATTCAACTATCCCATTCTAAATTAAAAATAAATCTATGAATTAGCTAACTTAAGATTTAAATTTACTTAAGATAATGTAATAAGATGTTCGCCTGCAGGAGTAAGACATCCTTAAGTGTATCTTGTATTTTTAACAAAAAACGATTTTCTTCTTTCATATGTATTAATATCCCATAAAGTACAATTGTCAGAGCTTACTGAGAGTAGATACCCGCTCATATGATTTATTTGTAGCTCTTTTAAATAAAATATAAAGATAAGCATCGAATAATATCTTATAATTTGAAAATAATAATCAAAAATGTATATATTTACTTTTAATCCTAAAAGTGTGCCATTTTAATTGCTAGATAAGCGCTTTACCTAAGATAAGTATTCAAAATACATTAAAAATTATTCAAAAGTCTATTTATGTTACTAAGAATGCTGTAAATAGAGATTGAGCAATCTGCATTTGAAACAGCTAAGTACCCAGTTGATTTTTCTTTTAAAAGATTGTATTAATATTAAAGCAAGCAACATTTTTAAGCTATTTTTTAATTTACCTATGAAAGTTAAATTAGAAGAATCTACTTAAACATCAACATTAGTGTATCTGTTTTTATCTAGATAAAATATAGTGACATTCCCTGCTTAATCTAAGCACCCATAAGTTGCTCCTTTATTTTAAACAAATTTCCATTTAAACTATTATCACTTATAAGCTCAATTTAATATACCTTTTGAATCAAACTGTAATTTAAATGAATGCCAATTTCCTTTCTTTAAAGTTTTGAAATTGATCACATCACAAAGTCCATCTTAACCTTTTAAATTAGAAAAATAATTTTGAAAACTCAATAACTTATTGATTTATAATTATATATATTAATCAATCTATTTTGCTCATCCAAAATTAAACTAAACCATTGAGCAAAATTAAAAAGATATTATTTACGCGATTCTTTGTTTGCTTCAAGTTTGCCTGTTCTATTTACTAAAGATAATTTCTACTGTTAGCTTATTTTCATTTGCTTATAAGAAATATTTACTCTAAAATAAATGAATGATTTGATAATTTAAAAATACTATCTATCAATTCTAATTGGATATATTTTTTATTTTAATTAAAGTCTTTTTTTCAAATAATGATAACGTTTGATCTTTTAGTCATCAATTATTTTTTTGCTGACAAAATCAAATTCAAATATCTGAATGATATTTAAGGATCTCTTTCTTATTATTAAAATCATTCAGTGAATAAATAAACAAATAAAAATAATTTATAATCAATTTTTTTAAAATTAACCTCTCTAATTATTTTAGTTTAAATTTAAATTATTTCCATTATAAATAAAATTAATATCTTAAATAAATTTTTTTAATTCAAAATGTTTTATTTTTTTTTATGATTTTTAATTAATTTTTGGTTTAAGTTTTTCTCTTGTTAAAAAATGAAAATAAATTTATTCAAATAATAAACTTAAAAATAATAAAAATAATTTTAAAAAAATAAATATCACCTAATTTTAAAGAATTTATTTTAGGTATTTTTAATGAAAAGCAATAAGTAATAAATCTATGTATAAGTATTATTAGATGTAGTATATTAATAATGAATATTTCTTAAGTATTAATAATATCATTAAAGTTAGTTATTGAGATAATATTTGGTAAATAATCCAAAATAATTAAACTATTCTAAGCAAAATAACATCTACTAAGCAATTATAAAAATTAGAATTTAATTATTTTCTAAAAAACCAAATTAAAATATTATTAATTTAATTTATTTAGAATATAGAAAAATAAACTAAACACTAAACATTGTTGTTGTGTCTTAGAATAATATTAAAATTATCAAAATATATATATGAATATTATTTTTGATATTAAATTGTATAATTTTTATACTTTTAAGTAAATAAATTGATTAAATGAAATAAATAATTGTTTTAAAAAAATTATAATTTCATTTTTAATAGGGTAAAACAAATATGATTGGTGATTTAAAGTAAGTTAAGTGTCATATAAATAAAATGATGTCACTGATGAATATACTGATTAATTTTGAAATGATAAGTACTTCTTTAAGTAATACAAAAAATTAAGAAAAAAATTAATCAGAATTACTACTCTGTTAGAAATATATTTTTTAATTACACACAAATTTGTGAATTATTTTGATTAAAAAGTAAAAGTAAAAATCAATCTAGCGTTTTCCAAATTAAAAAACAAAAAAAAACCATTCTTTCTAATAATTTTGAGTAACAATTAACAATTTTATTTCAAATCCATTGTAAATACCAACAAGGACATGCTGTTTATTTGATAATAATAATTTTGTTCTATCACGAATCGCTTAGATGTCTGCAATTTAAAGAAGATTTACAATATTTGTTGGTGATCATGTTTAGCTTAGCTCTTTCTCTTTGCAATTTATCCATTTCGCTGCAAATTTACAAATAATATTATTAAACAATTAATTATTTGAAGAAATTAACTAATTAAAGGAAGTTTCTCAAAACAAAAATTCTTTCTTGAAATTAAAAGTGACTATTTAAAGTTAAAAGAATACAAATATATATTTCATTACATTTAATACATTTTAACTAATAAAATATCTATTTATTTATTTATCTTTCTTTTTATATACATTTTTTCAAAGCTTTAAGAAACTGTCAACAACAGCATCAAGAACTCTGTCAAGAGTTTTAATATCAGGAACCTTAACGGAAGCACCATACATGGATGCGCTTGAACTATCCTTATATTTTTCTGGATTTTCTGCAACCTATTTGTTTATGATTAAAATATTTTGTAAACAACTGTTAAAAATAATTTTTATTTACGTCTTTAACGCAAGCCTTCAAATCCTTGATTAATTCCTTTGTACGATTAGCAATACCATGGTTCATGGAAATTTGAATAGCAGGAGGAAGTTAAATACCAGAGAATTTCCATCCTAACTTTGATAAAGCTCCTTCAAGGTGATAAATATTACGCTTAGTTTCTTTCTTATAAATAATAGCAAGAGAGCAAGTAGAAGGATTACCAATAACATCTAATTCTTACAATTCAGGCAATTCTCTTATTGCTTTAACAATAGCTTGAGTAGCAGTTGAAATAGCTTTAGATTTTTCAATGTAGCTAAATTTAAGTAAAAATACGTTAATGAATGAGGATTTGAGTGATATATTGATTTAAGGAATAAAGTAATTTAAAGCTATTTATTTACCCTTCACGTCCATGATACATCATAGCATACCAAGCACCTGCAATAGGAGCACCAGGCTTTGAACCGCAAACAGAGGGAGTGGCATAGAAACCACCGGGCCAGTCACTGACAGAAGTGTATGTTTGATGTCTTAATTCCTTGGTTTTGAACATAACCATTGAAATACCCTTAGGTGCTAAGGCATATTTATGGTGATCACAACTAATAGAAGTAACACCTTTTTTAATTAATAAAATAATTATTAAACCATTTTAATTATTAAAGCAAAATATTTCTAATTTACCATCAACAGTAAAGTCAAAGGGCTTAATTTAAAGACCATAGTCTTTAGCAAAGGCTACAACAAAACCACCAAGACAGCAGTCAACGTGGAGTCCAATTTTATGGGCTTTAGCAATCTTAGCTAAAGCGGGAATATCATCGATTACTCCGTAAGGATAACTTGGAACTGAACCAACAATCTAATAAAATGAGAAAATATATTTTTTAAGATTTCTTTTTATATTATGTTTATTATTACCATGATTGTGTTTGAGTCAATTCTACTTTCAAGCTATTTGAGATCTACTTCAGCCTTGTCGTTGGTACCAACTCTAATGCACTTGATTTTGAAGTACTTGCAAGCTTTGTTGAATGCAGGGTGGGCAGTTCTTGACATAACTCTATATTGATATACAAAAATGATATTATTATTAAATTTGAAACTCATTGTTGAAAATACAAGTTAGGTTCAGTGACATTTCTATACTTAGCGGCGTAATTTCTGTGAGCCAAAACAGCCATCAAAATACTTTCAGTACCTCCTGAAGTTGTGTAGCCGTAACCATCATCTGAACCGAACATATTACAAGTCATTCTAATAATTTCTGCTTCCATTTGTCTAGTAGCAGGGAAGAGCTCATAGTGCAAGGGATTGTGATATAAGAAATCCTCTATTTGAATATGTTATATATTATTAAAAATATGCTAAATAATGTATTTATTTGTTTTTTTATTACTTGTGAAGTTCTTGATTTCATTTTCATATTCTGTGTCGTCGCAGTAACGAGATCCTGAAATCTTACCAGTTCCAGAAATCTTTTCATCTCTTTCTACCCATTCCTAAATACGCTTTTACAAAGTGGATGACTTCATACCTTTTGTTGGTAATTTAGGGCATCTTTTTTCAGTATTCTTGCAGCATGCTTCATAAAACTAGCCTTCAACTTTAGTTAAATCAGCTTCTAGTTTCTTTTTGGCAAAAGGAAGGTAAGTAACAAGAAGGTAGAAAATGTAAGCCTTAAAAGTTCTTTCTTTATCTTTATTTAGATTAAAAAATCTTTGATGACTCATAAAACAATATGGAAATTAACAATCTTCTTTTTAGGTTTCGCATTTGAAGGATATTATGAATATTGATTGACATTTTTTAGGATCAAATTATTTTATTATTTATTTTTCACACCAAAAACTGTAAATGAAAACCATAAAAGAATAGCAAAATGAATTATGTAACTTAAAAGAATACCTGAAAAAATGAACTCTATTAATCTTTAAATAGTTTTAGTGATTTTGTATAGGACCAAGATAGCTATGAGACTCAAGACAACTTGATCAAAAGTACTGAGATGATACTAATTAACTAAATTTTAATACTTTGTTTCATATTAGTGGATAAAAGGATGGATCATATTATATATATGAGCTTTGGTTGTGTGGTAAAGAACCACATAATCTTCGCAATTCATAACTAACATGGCCTTAAATCCATTCAAAAGCTTGCTAGGCAAATCTTAAAAGACTTCCATCTGCTAGAATCTCTTTTTTTTCTCTACTTTAATACTTTAAGCAATAATTTATTTACTTATTTTTTATCTGGGAGATAGCTATCTTTATCTCTATTTTAATAATCACAAACAATAAGATTAGATGTAATGTTTGTAATTTATCATAAGAAATGTAAAATCACTAAAAAAGTATATTGATTTCTGATAACTTGTATAAAGAAAAGATTAAGCTTGAAAAAAAAAATCTTTTGAAAGTAAATTGCATCATTCTTGTTATGTTTGTTTGATTTAATGCTCATATATTTAACTTTAAAGCAAAAGTAAAAATCAATAAATTAAAGTCATATTTCATCAAATTTTATTTACAATTCACCTTTTTCAAAAAGAATAATTATATTTAAATAATTTATTTTAAAATTCAAAAATAAAAATAATTTTTAAATCCTTTTAAATTATACATTTTTAAAATCCTAACTACCTCATGATAATAAAACAAAATAAATATTCAATTCGACTCTCAATAACATATTTTCATATTATAAGATGCATAAATATTGTTAAAAGTAGATAATATTTGATAAAAATAAAGTGATAAAGTGTCGTTAACTAAAGACTTTTAACCCTCTATAATAAGCACACTCTCCCCAAATTATAATTACCCAAAATGGTTGAATATAAAATATGCCTTAAAAATGCAGATTTATGAACATATTTTATAAAATTTATATATATGCTAATTTTATTAAATATTTTTTAATTTATGTAGCTTAGTGTTAAATATTTCAAACAAATTTTATTTAATGTTATTTAACAGAAATTTAAGACAGTGAAAAATGTTCCTTAAAATATATATATTTTTATTTGTTTGGAATTTTTCTAAACAATTTTTGGGAACAATTCTTTTTAATTAATATTATATAAAATTATTTTTTAATAACAACTTTAATTAAAATTAGAATCCTTTAATTTTAATTTGTTACGAAATTCTAAGCAATTTTAATAAAAAATTAACTAAAAAATCTAGAAATATTAATTACTTTTTTAATTATTAATAGCTCAAAGTTAATAAATAATAACTTTTTTACAATTTAAAATCTGATTTATTTTTAAAAATGATTTATAATAATGAAGATATTTATATACAATCAATTTATTTTTCATGGAGCCACTTTAGCTCTAATTTAAAGAATAAAAATGCTTAATTAAAAATAAAATACTTTAAATATTAATGATAATACGAATAAAAAATAAGTTAGTCATGAGTATGGTATTAAGCATTACTGTTATATGTTTTTAATAATTTTTAATATTTATTTAAATTACTTATTTTTTTTGTTTCAAAAAAAATTTAATTATTATTAAATTGTTAAGTTTTTATTTTATGAAACAAATAAATAGAATTTAGAATTTATTTATGTATTATTAAAAATAATTTCAATTAATATGATTTTTTCTAATTTTAGTTTTTTGAAGTGAAAAAATATATTTTTTATGATTTAAAAATAGATATCAGTTGGAATACATATTTCATTTTTTTGTTAAAAATTAATTTGCTAAAATTACTAAATAAGATCAGCAAAATTATAATAAGTTTCATCAACATACCATAAAAAATAAATCTTATTAATATATATAAACACCTTCACATAGAAAAAAAACATGAGGGAACATCAAATAAAGTTGAGGAAGTTCAAATTAACCCTAAATTTTAAATAGTAAAATTTAGCTGTCAGAGATAATACTTACAAAAAAGTTAGCTTTTTTTTTACTTAAATCTAAACTTATCAGTAACTCTTTTTTCACATGCTTGATGCTATTTTTTTTATATTTAATTGATTATTTAGAAAACTATTTATAGTTTTAAAAAATGTCTTGATTCTTTAATTTAATTATTTAAACGATTTTCTGTCCTATATTTTTTAATTTTATTTTTCTGTATTTGACCATAATACGTATAAGTTTAAAACAGTAAAGTGATAGGAGAATATAGAAAGTATTGATAACTTAGAAAAATATTCACTTTTCTAAATCAATATTGAGTTTATGAATAATAATATTTAGGACAAGTCCGTGTTTCTAATTAACATCAAGTTTTTCACCCTCTTATACAATTAACTCAGATATTTTATTTATTAAATATAATAAGATATTGATAATTTTTTATCATATATAATTTATTTTAAATATTTATTTGTTAAATAAATGTGGTACATAACTTCTACAAGTACATTTAATCTACAAAACTTATTTTGTAAATTAAGATTTTTGAATATTTTATTAATTTATTTACAAATTTAATAGTTGAATTTAACTCTTTACCTTATTAAAATATTAGCAAATTATTTTTAAAGAATAAAAAAACTATTAAAAAAACCTTTAAAAAATAGGATGTGGTTTACAAAATAATTTAAAATCTTTCACATATATTATATAAAATGCTAAAATAATAAAGTTTAGGTAATCATTAATATTTGTAGGCTGTAATTTTAATATAAAATTAATATAAATAAAATAAAAATAAATTTCTATGTTTATTTTCTTTCTCTTTAATATTTATCAAAATTATTTTGCTTTGTCTGTTTTCAATATGATAATATGAATTATTTTAAAAGTTAATTTTGAAGTTACAATATGAGAAAAAAATCAGTTATTATTATTAATACTAACTTTCTTATTTATTTTTCTTCTTACAAAATAAATAAAATATTCATAGTTTTATACTTAGAAAAAAATCAGTTATTAATTTAACACTAAATTTCCTATATATTTTTCTTATTATAAAATGAATAATATATTCCTAGTTTAAAATTTTATGATAAGGATTCTGCTATGCTAGACCTCTTTTTAAATTATAAGATTTATTGAATACTAAGTATTTTGAATAAAAAATCGGTAATGACATAAAAAACTATTTTTTAGATAATAATAATAAAAAAAATACAAATATAAATTAAGAATGATAGAAAAAAATCAGTTATTATTTATTTTATCCTTAATTTCCTGTTTATTTTTATATTTTTTAATCAATATTCTGTAAGAAGTCTTTTTAAAATGTAAAATTTTTGCAATCACAAGTATTTATTTTTAACAAAATGTAAGATTAAATATTTTTGATTACTTAATTAATGTAAGGTAATTAGATGTTTTTCAATCTTGCAAATAACTCTTTCTTTTTACATAATGATAAGCCAAATATAAGAAAATAAAATATCTAATAAATAATTATATATTTTTTAATATAAAATCAAATATATATTGCCCATTTTTTGTAATTTTAAAATAAATATGTCTTGATTTTTTATATTAAAAAGATTAATAGTTGAATCAAGAAAATACATGTATCAAAAAAAACTTTTTTACATTTTCTATTTAGTACAAATTAAAAGTTATTAGAAACCAGTTTTAATGTTTAGAAATATGTTTAATAGTAACACTGAACAATCTAAAAAGAAGATTTTTAAAGATTTTTATTTTTTTTTTATGAAAAATTTTAAATATTATAGAATTTTATAGCTGCCTCCTAAAGATATTTAAAAATAAATATCATATGTTCTTTAATAATATATATAGTTTCATACTTAATTATAAATAATTGAAAAAATCTATTAATTTAATACTAAATTTCCTATTAATTTTTTGTTATTTTAGTAATAAAATATACATAATTTAAAGCTTTATGATATGGATATTCTATGCTAGAACTCTCTTTAAAATGTAAGATTTATTCATTCGTAAGTATTATCAATAAAATTTAAGATTTAATATTTTTGATTTTTAATAAATTTCAGATAATAAAAAATCTTTCAATGACGCATTAAACTATTTTTTAGATAATGATTAAAAAGATACAAATAAAATTTTAAAATAACACAAAAAATGGGTTTATATATTTAAAATATATTTCCAATTAATTTTTATATTTTTTGATTACGATTCTGATCAAAACCTTTTTAAAATGTAAAATTTTGCAATCACAAGTATTTTTAAAAAAATGTAAGATTAAATAATTTTGATTATTTAACTAATAAAAGATAATAAGACGTTTTTCAATTTTGCAATAACTCTTTTTATATAATGATAAACCAAATATGAATAAATAAAATATCTAATAAAACATTATATCATTTTTTGTATAAAATCAAACAAATATATTGTCCATTTTTTATATGCTTCAAATAAATATGTATTGCTTTTTTTATATTAAAAAGATTAATAGTTGAAGAAAGAAAATACATACATAAAAAAAAATTGTTTATATTTTCTATTTAGAAAATATACAAATTAAAATTTATTAGAAACCTGTTTTATTGTTTAGAATTATATTTAACAGTAACACTGAACAATCTAAAAAGAAATTTTTAAAAAAATTTTATTTTGTTAAAATGAAAAATTTTAAATATCATAGAATTTTAAAGCTTCCTCCAAAAGATATTTAAATTTAAATAATATATATTCTTTAGTAATATAAATTTTATCCTTTTCAATATTAAGGTAACTATTACCAAAACCCTAACCAAATATTTAGCAATAAGTTAGATTTACTTTTTAATTACTTTTTAAGCACAGCTTTTATCTTTAAAATAAAGCATGTATGTATTTAAATTTCTTTCTGAAATAAAAAAACTCTATTTATTTATTTATTTATTTATTTACATATTTTAATTTGTTTTGACACCTTTTTCTACAATAAAATCTTGTAGAAACATATTTAAAAAATAAATTAAATAAAAAATACTACTTTATTTATTTTAAAAGTATTTATTTTTTTACTGTTTTTTGTAATTACATACTTAAAAAAAATATGGTATTTGACAGATTAATATATCATGAAAAAGAATAAAATTATTTAACTCTGTACTGTGATTTAATTCATATTTATTCCTTCTAATTTATTTTATTTTCTAAAAATATTAAAAGTTTAGTGTTTTTCCCTTAAATCAAAAATATACTCTTAATAAAAGACTTATTATTTGAAAATTCAAGGTATATTTTATCAAAAATTGAATTATTTATTTTCAAATTATATTGTTTTTTAAAGTTGCTTGTTTTGATAAAATAGCAATTATACATTACAATTGTTGGTAAGATGCATAAAATTAAAATTGTGTTATTAAAAACTAGCAATTTACAGTTATAATCGTGGATAAAATTAAAACAACTAAAATATTTTTATTTCTTCTAAAATCTATATTTTGCTAAAGATTAAAGTAGATTTTTGAAAGTATTTTATTTATTTAAAAGTTTTAAAATATATAATTGGATCTATCTTTCTTGTAAGAGTGTCTAATATAGCAATATAGGAGTCTAGAAAAATAAGATTTTGCTTAAATTAATATTTCTAATTAATCTTTAAGTGAGGAAAATTTTCTTAAATTAGTTATGTGTAAATATTTTTTTTTTAAATTACTTGAAGATTGATAAAAAATATCCATATATTTTCTGTCTAAGTAATTAATTTTAATTATATTAGAAGATAGGCATTTAATATTCGAAATATAATATCCTCAATTGAAAATTAGATAAATCAGTCTACATGAAATAAAATTAATTACCTATATTTTATTTTTAGACTTAATTAAAAGTGGAGCTATTTACACTAATAAAGAAAACAATCAAGAGAAGAGGAAAAATCTGACTTATTTATCAATAATGTTTAACCAACCAATTTAAAAATAAGTTTTTCAATATGTATTCATCAAAAAATATTTTTGTATTCAAATTATTTTGTAACAATCTTTACTATTCTTAAACTATATAAAATAATTACTGTTTTTTTATCGAATTGAATTCGAATTTTTATCAGTTTTTTTTTCATATAATAATAAACAAAATAAATGTAATTTGTTTTAAGAAAAAATCACACTTTTTGATAACATATACTTGAGGAACCGGAACTTTACAGAAAATATTTCATATTATTATGAAGATAATTAATTTGACATTCTTTTTAGAAGTAAAAACTATCAGATTAATTCAAAATCTTTAAAACAAATCAGCAGAAATTATACCTGCATTTCTCAATTATTTTCGTTAATTAAAGAATTTAATGATAAAAGGCTTCTATTGATGGTAAATTTGGTAAGATAAGATATCGATTTAAACTAAGATTAGCTTTTTAATAAAAAAAATATTAAATAAAAGAGTGTTTTTTCTTACTATCTAATTTTCCTGAAAATATTTTTGTTGTTACTTAAAAATAAGTTTTTTGTTATTTAAAAAATAATTCTTTCTCTATAATTTTAAAGTGTTATATTCTTTAGTGCCATCATACCAGCATTTAAAATATTTTAAGTTTTTTCATTTTCCCATTCCCCTCCCTCCTTCGCTTGTTAAAAATCTTCCAAACTTATAGATGCATGATAAAAATGAAAGGGAGGGTAAAACTCAAGCAATTATGAATTCTTTTTTCTTACACTTTACGCTGGTATTTAATTGTAAATTTTACAAAAATTATTTGATTTTAACAATAGATGTTAGTGTAAATCAGTTTTAATTGCGCTTACGAGATATTTTGTTTAAGTAGTATTTTATGATTAATTCTGATCTTTTTCTTTTCATAAGAAGAAAAAGAATTTGCAGTTTTTTTTACATGTTAATTTTATGGTTTGCGCTTTCTTTAAAAAGCCAAAAAATGATTAAATAATTTATATTTTATTAATTAAAATACTTACCTCATAAAATATAAAATGACACAAAGTAAAAATAAAGTTCCATTTTTCTCTCTTTATAGATTGGCATCAAAAAGGGATTTAATATTTCTTACTATAGGAACGGTTTCAGCTGTTGGAAATGGAGTTATGTAACCCCTCTTTGGATTGCTTTTTGGGCAAATAGCTGAGATATTCACTCCATATCTATATACTCCTGATGAAGTTTTTGAAAAATGCGCAGTTTTGGCTGGTTACTTTATTCTAGTTGGTGTTTGTAATATTTTTTATTTAAAATAAATATGTCAATATTTATTATAACTTAAAAAGTGACATTTTTGCTATCATGTGTTATGCTTTACTGCTGGATAAATGTAGGTGAACAATAAGCTATAAATATTAGATGTAGCTATTACAAGAGCTTGATATAGTAAGATATAAGCTATTTTGATAGCATTAATTCAAACGAGTTATCATCAAGTGTAGCTTTATTTTGCTTTAAGATATAGCAAGCTATTGGAGAAAAACTATGCATGTTTATATACACTTTGGGTATGTTAGTTGGTAGTTTAATTATTTCTTTTATTAGAGGTTGGTAAATTGCTCTTGTTTCTTGTATTATCGTTCCTATTGTCTGGTATAGTTGTAAATTCTTAACTTGGGTTTCAACTGGAGTTGTGAAAAAGACTACTTAGGAGTATCAATAGGCAGCAGGAGTAGCAGAACAAGCTATGAGTTCTATAAGAACTATCAAAAGTTTGAATGGAGAATAATTTGAATCAGAAAAATTTTCATCTCTTATTACTAAAGCTTATAAAGTATCAATCAAATACTTTGTGTTTACTGGAATCGCTTTTGGTAAGAAAATAACAGACAAATTTATAAATTAATCAATTAACTTTAATTAAAAGGTATTTAAAATATGCTACTCTTTTTTGATTATTCTTTGACTTTCTGGGTAGGATCACTTCTTATTGAAAATTAAATTTATAATGAAAATATGAAAAGAGAATACATATTCTCAGATGTTTTGGTAGTTTTTTTATCTATCCTCATCACTAGTTTTAGATTAGGAGTTGCTACTGATTCTGTCAATTATTTCTAGGATGCTTAGATTGCTGGTTTTGAAGTTTTTCAAGTAAGTAATTTCATTTTAATATTTTTTCTAAATTTTATGTAATCGAAAAATAGATGATAGAAAAAAAACCAATAATCTTGTAAGATGAGTAAGGGATCAAATTTGCGGAAAAGGTCAAAGAGGGACAAATTTCATTTGAAAATGTGAAATTCGAATATCCTCAAAGAAAAGGTACCTAAATATTTAAAGACTTAAGCTTTAAACTATAGCCTAATAAAAAAACTGCTTTTGTAGGAAAGTCTGGATGGTATTAAATTCAAAATAATTAATTAATAAATTCAATTTTAAAATTTTATTTTATTTTTAATTATTTTAAAGTGGAAAGTCTACTATAATACAACTTATTGAGAGATTTTATGAACCAACTCAAGGCAATATATGTATTGATGGAGTAAACATCAAAGATATACAATTAAATTCTCTCAGACTAGCCATCGGTTATGTATCTCAAGAGCCCATTTTGTTTGCTACTACTATTAGAGAAAACTTAAAATATGCAAAACCAGATGCGACTGACCTAGAAATGATTGAAGCACTCTAGAAAGCAAATGTATGGTCGTTTATAGACAGCTAAGAAAAGGGTTTGGATACTTTTGTAGGATAAAATGGAACTTAACTTTCAGGCGGTTAAAAGTAGAGAATTTGCATAGCTAGAGCAATTTTAAAGAAACCAAAAATACTCCTACTAGACGAGGCCACAAGTGCTTTAGATGTTAAAAATGAAGCTCTAATACAATAAACATTAGATGAGGTTGCTTAAGGAATTACGACTGTAGTCATAGCTCATAGATTATCCACCATTTAGAGCGCTGATGAAATAATCGTTATAGATTAAGGTTCGATTGTTGAGAGAGGTTCTCACAAAGAACTAATTGCAAAAAACGGATTCTATTCTGAATTCGTAAAGAAATAGGAGAAAATTGAATAACAAAATGAAATCAACAGCTCTTTAAAAGATAATGTAAATAATCACGAGCTTATAAATGTAGAATTGAATAAACAAATTTCTTTGCACACAAAAAATAGTTTATCTGTATAAAATTTAAACTTTTTAAGTTAATTAGAAACCATAAATAGTTAATAAATACAAAGTAATTAAGAGGTTTTCATACGTTCTTAAAATTAGCTAAATAATATATAAACAGAAACATTCGGATTAAATGATATACAAGATAGTAACCGTGAGTAACTTAATCAAATTGCTAAGTAGAATAATGAAGTACCAAAAAAATATACTTTTTCTCAGATGGTAAAAAAACTATTAACATATAATAGAACCTAAACCATTAATGCTTTTTTGGGCATGCTTTTTTCTATTGGACATGGAATTGCTTATCCTTTTTGCGGTTGGGCTTTTGGAAACATTGCAAGCGTTTTATTAAACAAAGATGCTGATAACTTTAGAGAACAAGCTAACTTGTATAGTATCTATTTTGCTATAATTGGGCTAGTAGATTTAATTTCTTTAACTCTCTAATACTATTTTTAGTCTAGAATAGCTGAGACTTTAACTTTAACTCTAAGATAGAATCTTTTTAAAAAATTCTTGTAAATGCCTATTAGCTGGTTCGATAAACCTTCTAACAATTCAGGAGCTCTATCTTCTTCGCTTTAAATAGATTGCAATCAAGTTAATGTTTTAGTAGGCACTTTGCTGACATATAATGTAGGTTTTTTAATTTTCTGATACAAATAAATATTTTAATTTTATAACATAGGTTGCAAATATTAACTCACTTGTTTCTGCAATTTTACTTGGGTTATCTGCTGATTGGAGAACTACTCTTGTAGGATTATTCTTGATGCCTGTATTTATCATCGCAAATATCTTATTCGCTATCAGAATGAATATTTTTAGTTCCAAAATGAACTAATCATCTGAAGACACATCTTAATTAATAAATGAAACTTCTTGTCATATTAGAACAGTTGCAAGTTTAGGAAACCCTTAATGCTTTTGTGAAAATTTCAAATATATTTTGAGCAAAAATATAGATGATATTAACAAATCTGCTTTCTAAGCTGGAGTAGCTATTGGATTTACTAATTTTGCTCTCTTTGGTAAATTTTTTTTAATAAGAAAAAATATTTAATTTTTGTTTTAAAAGGTGTTTATGCTATAACTTTGATATGCGGAGCTGCTTTTCATAGAAGCTATGGTGTTAGCATCAGAGATATATTTATATCCATCCTCTGTTTAATGTTCGCTGCTAAGGGTATGGGTAAAAATACTGAGTTTATGGGTAGTGCAGGCGCATCAACATTTTCTGCAAATAAGATATTTTAAACCTTAGAATCTCATGACGAAATAGATCAAAACTAAGGCTAATTATAAACAGAATAAATAAATGGCGAGCTATAATTTAAAAACGTCTCATTCAAATATCCTGAAAGAGATTCTTATGTTTTAAGAAATGTTTCTTTTAAAATACCAGCAAAATCAAAAGCTGCATTTGTTGGCGCATCAGGATCAGGTAAAACTTCAATAATCCAATTAATATAGAGATTTTACTCAGTCTACTAAGGAGAAATTTTGTTGGATGGTATTGATATAAGAAAATATGATTTGAAAAAATATAGATCATATCTAGGAGTAGTTTAGTAAGAGCCTGTTCTTTTTAATGGAACAATCAGACAAAATATGATTTACAACAATTAAAATGTAACTTAATAAGATATAGAAGATGCCTCTCTTTTAGCAAATACTTAAGAATTCATAAATACATTTGTGGGTAAAAGCAAATAAATATTTTTAAATTAAATTTTATTTTATTTTTTATAAATAAGAGGGTTTTGAAAAGTAAGTTGGGTAAAGAGGTGTTCAAATAAGTGGTGGTTAAAAGCAAAGAATAGCAATAGCTAGAGTGATTCTTAAGTAGCCTTAAGTAATGCTCCTTGATGAGGCAACAAGTGCACTAGATTCATAAAATGAAAACTAAGTTCAAAAGTCTCTAAATGCTGTTATGCAAAACAAAACATCGATTAGTGTAGCTCATAGAATATCAACAATAAAAGAATGCGATGTCATATTTGTATTAGAAAATGGATAAATCGTAGAGTAAGGTGATTATTAGTAGCTAATGAACTAAAAAAACCACTTTTACAAGCTGTAATAAAATTCAAATAACCAAAATTGAACTTTCAAATAATTTTTACTTAAATTTATTGAAAGCAAATAGCTCTGAATTTAAAAATATAATAACTTATTATTTTATGAGCACTTTAACTGTTTAAATTTTAATAACCAATATCTAAAATATCATAATTCAATAACTCAAAAATAATAAATTTATCTTTTTTTAACCCATTACTGGGGGGGAGTTTGTATAATATAAGATTTTTGTTGCAGGTGTAATAAAATTTTTTCAAGACACTTAAATATTTATGAACATAATACCCCTCAAAAGTTTTATCCCCCCTTCTAGAGAGTTAATCATTTTCATAAAAAAAAAAATTAAAATTTATTTAGTTTTTTATATATTTATATGTTTGTTTGATTTAATCTTTCAATATTAAAATAAAAATTTAGATAAAAAAACAAAAACTTTTAGTGATTATCATCAATCACCTTTTCTTTCATTATTTTCTTTTGAGATTAGTCATCAAATTTATAAAAAATTAAATATATGTTTCATAGAGCAATTGTAGTGTTAATAAAAATAATTAATTAATCTTTAATCTAATATTTGAGAATACAATATAATTTATTTAAATTATAAAACATAAAAATATTTATGTAAACTATAATATTTATTGAATATTTTTAAAAAATTCATAAAGTTCACATCAATAAGATGATAAGATTTATAGAAATGCAGTAAAATTTTAAATTAAAAAATTGTTTAAAGAAAGTTTTTTCTCATTCTTTTCAAAAATATTTTATTCTTTAGTAAGTTTTATTCTTTCTTTCCCAATTTCAGTAGAATAAACGAAAGCATCAGTGGGTCTTAAATTATAAAAAATATTCAATAATTAATTGCTCCTAGAAAGTTAAATGGAAAAGTAATTTTTAATTAGTTTTAAATATAAATAGAAAAAATTATATTTGATTAAGAATATTCAATCTTAAAAATCTCCTATGTAATTATATCGATAAAAATTAAATTAATTAAAAAATAAAAAATCATTTAAATTTAAAAAATTGAATTTTTTCTATTGCTAAAAATTTAAAATAGAAAAGTGGAAATAAAGAATTTTTATTAATTTAGATTAATTAATTTTCATTTATTTTATTTACTATTTAATATTTCATAGTATTTATTTATTTTGCTTAGCTGAAACAAATATAATTTTAATTAGTTTATCAAAAATGTTGTGACCTTTTGATATGCCTTTTATAATTAAATAAAACCTTATTTTTGTTGGAATTTTTCTCAGTAAAGAAATTAAAATTGAAATAATTGATCGAGGTTTATTATTTATCAAAAAGATTTTTTAAAAGCTACGTTTTTTGTTATTAAATTTATAGCTTGTCTAAGTATTATTGATTTTAAAATTTATTTCATTTTTATTTCTGTAAATAATTTTAATCAAAAAGATTAATCAATCATGTTTAAAGGAAAATTATTTTTATAATAAAACTTTGAGAAATAACTTGAAAAAATAAAAATTGAAAAACAGAATTGAGAAATGAAATAAATTTATAAATGACGTTTAAGTTGCGCATTTTTTAATGAGTTTTTTGCTATTAAGATCACAAAGAATTAATGTTAATAATTTATCAAATTTTGAAGATCTAAGATATTATTCATAGAAAGAAATTATATAAAAAAGAAAAATAATAATAAATATAATTTATAATAAATACAATCATCAACAAGAAGTATCTTTTTCAATATACAAGCAATCAGAGATCAGATAGAAAAAGAGTAGGACAGGAAGAAAAAACAAAAACAAAACCAAATAAAGAAACTAATAAATTAGTAAAGCAATCAAGGACCAAATCAGATTAAATAGTATAAGAGCAAACTAAAACATAGATTATAAGATGAGTTTGCCAAATCATATATAGCTAGGAGATGACAATTTCTTAAATTTATAAAATTATGGTAGTGATCCTGATTTCTTATACTTCTCCTCTTTAAAAGAAACAGTCGGAGTTTGTGAGAAGTCTATTTAGCATGATGTTAAGGAATTAAATTTGAGCACTCCATTTGAATCTTTAAACCAAACAGTAGAGTTTTCAGAGAGTGCTTTGGAAAAGTTGAGAGAAAAAAGCATCAAATAAATAGATTAGCAAACCAACATATTCACTAAAAGCTTAAAAAACTAAACTTCAGAATATCATTTCAGAAATTCCATTTAAATTAACTAAAATCTAAAGAATAAATGTTAAAATTCTTTTGGATTAGTTGAAGGTAAGTTTTCATTTGATAATTCATTTAATTTAGCAGAGATTTACATTTTTTGCAGTGTTTTTAAGTAAAAAATGGAAATATTTTTTCATAGAACAACAGTGCAATTACTCTTCTAAATTACTTAAATTTTTGCGTTTAATGTGGATTTCAATAATTGTTTTTTTTTAAACAAAAGACTTCGACAGCGAAATACAAAAGATCAAAGACTGTGCACTAGATTAGTGGAATTTTAATAAATTAAAAGGAAACAATCCTAGCAAATGGCCCTTTGATTTAAGTGATTTTATCAAAGACATTAAAAAACAACCATTACTATCATAGTTTAATGAGCCAGAGTTTTTCAATTAAGAATTTATAAATAAGGTGAAATAAGTAATTAAATAGAATTTAGCTGTATTGCAAGAAAGTTAAGTAGACCAAAAAAATAGAAAGTCTGCTTTAGATTTAATAATAGATTCAACAATTGCTATTTTCTATGTCAATTTTAATAGAGGTAGCTTTGAAGATTTGGTAAGCTTTTATTACTTTTTTTTTAAGTATTACTGAGGTGTATTTTAATCAAGAAAAATCTGCTGTTGAAAACCTTCTTCTGATCAATAAAATTAAAATTTTCCTGATTTTGTCTCAAATTCCAAAAAGCATGATTAACAGGAAAAATCAAATAAATTTTATACAATCTTTAGCTGATTAGGTTTATGAAAGCATTCAAAGATAAATTTTATGTTAGTTTTGTGAACTTTTCTCACTTATTATAATTAGATTCTGATTTTTCTAAAAATGATTGCAGTTTAGAACAGAAAAGGCAAAAGATAAAAATTAAAATCATCAGATAATATCTAAAAGCACCTATTTTTAATAAAATTAAATTGTCTACTTCTTAGATATTGAATAGCTTAAATTAATTAAATAATTTTGACTTTTTAAATACTTAATTTAAAATGAAATTTTATATAAAAATAGATTTAACTATTAGATATTATTGAGGAGAGTAAGTAGTTATTAAATGAAGCCGAACAAGATACTTTTATTTAAAGATTTAGTGCAGTAATAAATCCATGTTTTGATAAAATTGAGAAATAAATAAAAATGGGAAGTAAATTGCATTACATGAGAAATCTATGTGATTAGGGAGGATTTAAAGTATCTAGTTTTCAATAATTCTATAAATAATCCTTCTTTACAACTTCAATGACAACAGATGGAACTTATTTATATATATACATTAGCTCTGCTGATGGGGGTATTTACAAAATAGGTACAGGAAATAACAATACCGTTCCTGGAAAAGTATATGTAAGCTAGCAAGTTAGTAAATCAGAAGAAGTATGCTGGGTATATTTAAAAGGGAGCTTATATTTAAGAACTTCCACTAAGGAGGTAATATTTTTAATTTATTCTATTTTAAAAGTTTGTTTGTTTTTAACTTATTTGTTTTAATTAATTTAAAAGTAATCTGGATTAATTGATATTTATAATTGTGATACTTTAGAGTTAGTAGATACAATCTAGCTAAAAAATGAAGATATATTTGAAGGAGCTTAGTAGTAGTAGCTCAATAAGAATTTTCCTTTATTAAGTGATGGGGATTATCTCTACATAATTGGTAAGAAGTTAGTAGTTTAAAACTTGAAAGAGACTAAAGCAGCAGAAACAAAAGATTAAATTCCTGTTCCACCTCCTCAAAATTTAACATAGATAAGTGAAGAAAAAAAGAAGGAGAAGATTAAAGGAGCAGAATAACCTTAAGCTGAAGAATAAGCAGCTTAAAAATTAGTAAAAAAAATTAAAGCAAAGGCAACAAAAGCTAGTACCTCAACAACAACTTAAACTTAACCTCCAGAAGATAACGAATAGATTCGTATGATTGAATTTTATCTTTACAAATATGACATAGAGTCTCCTATGATTGAGAAAAAGAAGGAAAAAGTAGAAGAGGAGCTTATTTAAATAGATGAATACTAGCTTCTTGGAATATAAGAGTAGTACTAAATAGATTTAAATAAGCAACCTTCTTAGGTTCAATAACAGCAAGCATAATAGTAGCCTTAAGATTAGAATTAGGAAAAATAGCAACCTGACTAAGAAAAGAATTAACAATAGCCAGAGTAAAAAAAAGACGAGGAGCAATAAAAGGAAAACGGCGCCTAATTACTTGAGAAAGAAAGTAAGAAAATCGATGTCAATAAAATTTAAGAAGAATAAAAGAAAGATGGTAGCAAAACCACTATTCCTTAGACTCCAAGCTCTAAAAAAGAGTAGAAAAAAGTGAAATATGGAATAATTTAGAAGACTTTATTAGCACAATCAGAGATAGCACAAGAAACATAAAAAAATATCAAAAATACATCTGATATTGTTGTTAAAGAATTTTCTATTATACTTCCTTTGAATGTTTCATCTTCTTTGTGGACTATGAATAAGGATCAAATTACTCTATATAGCGAATAGGGCATTAAAATCTTTTCAAAAAACCCAAAAGACATTCATGAAATAGATCCTTAAGCATATTTTAAGTTCATGAACAGTCTTAAAAATAATGAGAATGAAGCCGAAGCAAATAATTAGTTTCTTAATAAACTATTTTAAGGAGATGAATAATCAATTAGCAGCTTAAAGGAAAGCAATGACTTTTTAGCTAAATTCAATCACACTATTCGCTTTACTTCAAAAGATAAATCAACTACTGTCTATTAAGAACTATAAAAATCTTATTAGCAAAATGTTTAGTAGATGACACAAATCAATGGCTAAGCTTCTTTATAAATTGAGGGCAAAAAGTAAATCATTTAAAAATTATTGTGATTTTTTTATAAAATAATTTTTAATAGGTTAAGCATGAAGAAAGAAGAATCTGTGAGAAAAGATAGCGGAAATTAGCCTTTAGTAGCTGCTACTGCTGCTGATAAAAAAGTTTAAAGCAGTTCAGGAAAAAGATTAATGAAAACTACACTCATTACAAAATTAGATAATAATAAAAAAATTCACCAAAATAATCCAAGTTATCATGTTTGTTACGATATTAAGAATGGAGTTTATTATGTGTTAAATTGGTTGCTTAATCCATACACAAATGTATTCCCTTCGTTAATTACATTAGTATATGATCAAAATAAGTACATAGATCAAAAAATACACTCTTATATAGACAAAGTTGAGACCTTAAATAGCTTTTCAACTAATCTTACAGGCTAAAACGAAAATTAAACTTCAAATAATCATATTTTTGAAGAATTCTCTATTCATTTTATGAAAAAACTGTTAGTTTTACAAAGGTATCGTTTAGAATTCCCATGGAAACTAAATAGATGGGATTATATATATGGTTATTCTTTAAATGAATTGAATTCTAAGAAATCTAATTCTTCTGCAACAAGCAGCATTGCAGCTGAAGAAAAGAAAATATTAAGCAGATAAAAAACTAAGCTATTATAGCGCTTAAATAAGCAACTTGAATACTAGAAACCTCTTATTTAAAAAGAGAGAGAATAGTTAAAAAGCTAGTAGAAGGCTTTAAGAGAAATTCAAAAAATCTATGCCTTTTGTATTAATGGGTCCATAGAAACATTTAATTATATTTATTAAAAAATAGTAAGCTTTTTAGGGTCATTTGATAAATTTTCAAACCTAGCTTAAAGAAAAGCCACTTTACTCCTTACTTCTCTGCTTTACTGGTTAAAGCACAGCCAGCTCTTAGCCATCAGAGAATAATCAATTGATGAAAATTTTACTCTTTTAATACAAAAATTCTTTAACTTATTGTAAGATTAATAAGTTTCTTTAGAAATAAAACAATTAGTGGTTATGATTATTCATGAAAGCTGGAGTTTTTTAACTAAAAATCATAAAAATTAAATAAATATTTTAAATCAAATTAAAAATATTTAATCTAGCATAAAAGTAAATTATTTACATAATTAAAAAAATGTATTTAAAATGTTTAAATTTAATAGGAAACAACTTTATCAGAAAATTTAAATTGGATTGAATTATTGTATAAAAATTAAGTTGATGTTTGCTAGTCAATTATCAAAGATTTCCCATTAAAGGAATATATGGTTGAACAAATAAAAGAATAAGATGTTGTTGATTAAGTTGATTAAAACACTAACTTTAATAATATTTATAGAAGAAACAAATATTTAAAGGTTACTCAAAAGACTTTTTGTGAACCTCTTGCTCGTCTCCTTTTCGATGATATCACTTATGGTAAGGATCTCTTGATTTACCATAGTAGCTTTGAAGACTTATATGACCAGTTATTTGTATATCCTGAAAAACCTCCTTAAGCATAAGAAAGTTCCTAATAAGATTCTAAGAAAAAGGAAATTGAAGAAGAGGAAGAAGAAGATATTTATATATCACAAAGTTAAATTGAATAGCACAAGGAGTTCAGTTAGACATTTTGGAAGATGATTGAAGATGAGGCAATAAGTTCTTGCTCAATAAGCGATAGCACTTCACAATAAAAGTTTTAGAGTGGTTTATTATTATGGAAATTAGTAAGATATCTTTTGGAGGAGTTTTAAATGCAGCTTTTAAAAATCAAGAATGGTTAAGTTGAATGGGAGTAAAGATATAAAATTAGCAAAAAATTCATTAATTTAATGGAAAGTGCAGTAGAATGTTTAAGTCAAAATATAAAAACTCTCTAAGCTGCATCTAAAGAGTATCTTAGATAGCTTATATAGTAAATTAATGGATGCCTTGCTTTATACTTGCAATTGAGTTTTGCTTCTTCTATTTCTGTTTATCCTAAGAGCATAGATATTTTTTATACACTAAAAAAGATATTTGCTCACATGAAAAAAGTTTTGATGATAGAAAAAGGAGCTGCATAGCAAAATGAAAGCTCAATCAGTTAAGATTAAAATGAAAATTTACCATAAGAATTATGCTTCGCTGAGCAAATTTACGCTAATCACTCCGAAGGTCTTGATTAAACTATTGAAAAAGTATTTGAGACAAATCATCCTTACGAAAGAGGTAAAGTAATTCAATTTGAGCAAAATATGTTCCCAGGTGCTATTGCAATAGCTATACACTTTGATAAGAGATGCTAATCAGATGCTAGCAATGATTTCCTCCAAATAAGTGGATGGTATGACTACTAAAAAGGTACTCAAACTGGATATAATATATAAAGCAGAGAAGGATTAGGAAAGACATTCAAACTTTCTGGTAAAGCTGTACCTAAAAGATAGCTCATTCTTCTAGGAAATACTATTCAAGTGGAATTCCACTCTTCTGGTCATGCAAAAGACGAAAAGTCACTCAGCAGGTATTTAGACTTATTTATTTAATTAACAAAAATTTAAAAGTTACTAAAACAATAAAAAGATGGGGATACAAAATAAGTGCAAGACCTATTTATGGTATGAATAAAAAAATGTGGTCTGAGGAAGAAGCATCTGAGGAGTTTAAAAAAATTATTGATAGATTTGGTAATGAAGATTTACTTACTGAATGGCTGAATACTATGAAATTGTGTGTTATATCTATATCAGAAGCAATTAAAAACATTAGTCAGAATTCAATTGTTTCAGCAAAAGAAAAAAATTTGAATAGCTTTTTGAAGCTAGCAATTTTAAAAAATGGCTACAGCTCTAAAAATAGAGAAGATTATCTTGTAAGATTTGAAGATTTCTCAACAAACCCAGCCTAAGGTTTATGGGATATCTCAAATGTAGTAGCAACTCAAGGATTTGAACAAGCCCTCGCTGTCTTCTAAAAGTTTTAATTACCTACAACTCATGAAAATACTCATTCTTCTTTAAAATAAGAAATGTACTTTAAACTTTACAGAGTAAATAAATTACATTTAATTAATTTCTTGTTTAAGAAGATTTATTCATTTTAATTTATTAGTAATTAAGCGATGATTATGTAGAGAGATGCTTCAAATTTAACTTCTGCAAAGAAAAGCAAGATCTAAACCAAGATTCAGAGCCTACTGTTGCATCTATTAACTGGAACGTTTAAGTCTCTAATTAAATACTATCTAGCTACATCAAATAAATTTAAGAAAAGCAAGGAGAGTTTTATAATTTTTATTAAGAAGTCACTTCAAGATTAAAAGATCCCATACAATACACCCATGAAAAGATTAGGTTAGTCACTATATTTGTTAATTGATAAAATTTTCTAATCTAATTTTTATATCAATAGACCTACTTTTAAAAAGGAGTTCAAAGAACTTTGGTTCTAATGCGAGGCTTTACTTTTTTTGGCTTGCTTATATCATTGTGGTCTGATATAAATAGGTCTTTCATAAAGTAAAGAATATATCATTGATCACTTATAAGGTTTGTAAACTACTCGTAATGAAATTATTGCTAAAATGCTTAATCTAGTTTAGCAAGAGAAAGAATTTTAACACACTATTGAGAGTTTGTATGAAGCTAAAGTAGAATTTGATGATGAATAAAATAAAATACTTGAGGAAAAGAAGGCTTAGTTGGAAAAAATTGAATAAGAAGAGCAGTTAAAGAAAAAATAATAAGAAGAGGCTGCTCAAAAATCAGTTGTCTAGAGCAAACCTACTGAAAAAATAGTAAAATAAGGTAAAAAAATTAAATTTGTTAGGTAGGGACCTCCAATATCAAGTACAAATAAACCTAAATCTTCATAACCTTAAAAAGAAGTAGCTAATTAGCAAGCTAGTTAAGCATCTACATTGAAGACAGAAAAAAATAATGAAAAAGAATAATAAAAAATGTAAAATGGTGAGAAAAAAGTATCAAAAAGAGTAGAAAGAATTGAATATGGAGATGAAGAGGAGAAGGAATAAATAGAAAGTGATGAAGAAATTTAAGAAGATATCGACTTTAATCGCTAACTTAAAAGAACTGCTTCTCGCAAAGCTCTTAATAAGCAAATGAGTTAGAAAGAAGAAGAAGAGCTAGAATTTTAACCACAACTTGAGTCATTCTTATGGGAAAAATTCCAAAAAAGATATGGAGGTGGTAATAACGATGCTCTAAAGTAACTTTGTGAATCTCGAAATATTTCGTATGATGAAGATGACATATTAACTACAACAAAGAAGATTTATAATATTTGCAAATAAACTTTAATCAAATTATTAAAAAGCTAAAAGGAAGCAAGTAAAACCCAAAACGAATCTCAAACTTAATTACATTCTTTAGAATAAAGATCTGCATATGAAATAATTGGAGTTTAAATAGCATAGAAGTGCCTCTTTTTGCTCTCTCTTAATTATAAGCAAGCTTATGCTTAAAGCACCTCAAGCCAAACAAATTAATCAATTGATGGAAGTGTAACAGACATGATGGATGATTTGCCTGATTTAGCAGGAGGATTGTCAAGAGGTGATTCTACTTTCTCAGATTTGGACATAAAGCCTGTTGGAGTTAATAGATCGATATCTTAACCTATCAATGAAAAAACTATTGATAAAGATAAACTTAGAAGCTTTAGAGCCTGGGTGGATTCTTACTAAAAATGGAAACAATACAGGAAGTAAGATGATGTACCTGAAATATTTGAATAAACAGAAGAATACAACGAACTTTACTCTATTCACAATTATAACCCACTAAAATCAATAGCCTTTTTCCTTTGTTCGAATGTTAACTGTGATGATATCAAAACAATATTAGACCACTAAGACTATCGCTGCTCAAGAAGAATAGCTTCTATTTCTTTGCTAAATTCCGTTTATTCTCTTGCCTCTAACACTTGTTTCGAAAGGTAAACATTAAATTTTAAAGATTAATATCATATAATTTTTACATTATAAAAAAAATAGATATGTAATAGGTATTGTGAATGATTTACTTGGTTGCGATTTACACTAAGATGTCACTTGTGCAGGTAGAAATCTTAAAGAGCTCTATGTGGAAGAGTTGAAGACAAGCTTTACAAAATCAATCGAGGTTATTAACAAAAAAGTTGAGAAAATGATGAAAATTCGTTTGCAAGATATGATAATCCAAGTCCAAAAAGTGAAATTTGAGAATAAAATGAATATTGGTTTGAATGGAATTCTCTAAGAATAGTTGAAAACAATCAACTTAGCTTTGGCAGATATCTTAACAATGGTCAGTGGAACAAGCGATTTACTTTGGAAAATTCGTAGATTAACTTCATAAGGGAACTCTCAATCTTCTTCGACATCAAGCAATTCTTAGAATAACGACTAATATTGGGCAGGCTTGAATACATTCTTCTCTAATTTACTTAGTGTTGGATTAATCTCTACATCTTTTTCATAAATGTACAACAAATTTGAAGACATAGTGCTATTAGTAAATTATATGAACCACTTAGTTGAAAATATTTTAAATAAAGTAATTCAATCTGCTCCATACAGATACGTCGAAGTGTTAATTGAAGTTATTCATAACCATATTTTGAAAGAATATGGTTTACAAAAGATAACAGGCGGTGATGAAAATAAAAAAGAAAACTATGAAATAAACGCTCGTATTTTCTTAAGAATATTTGATCCAGTAGGATAGTTAAGACTTTCATTTTTACTTTAGACACTAGAATACTGTCTTTCAAAGAGATACTCGCCTATGAGAGAAAAATAAAAATAAGCAAAGAAGAGTGTTAATAGTGATTTGCCATTTTTTTATGAGCTCACTCAAAGCCTACTTTTCTATGCTTACCAAAGTGAAACACCTGTTCAAGTAAGACTGGTATTAAGGTGCTTGAAGTAGCTCTCTCATTTATTTAATGTCAGCTAAGATTAACCTGATAACAATAACATTTTATCATCTCCATTTAATCCTAAATATTTCTTCTACGAAGTTTAGAACCTTTAAGAGATAAGCACTCACTGCTCAAAGGAATTATCATAGAATTATATGCAAATTCTTCAATCAATTCCTAAACCTGTGTTAAAAAAGACCTATCTTGAGTACAATAAACCATCAAGCAGCATTTTCCCACTTCATTATATTAATTTACTCTTTGAGAAAATTGGAAATTACATTCTTAATGAAAAAGTTAATGAAAAAGGAGAATAAAATGAACCTACTTTAAGACAATCACTCATCAATCTCTTAACAAAAACTCAAATTTCTAATTAGTATAAGAATAGAAGCGGCTCGCTTTACTTGTAATTTAACTAAGATTAAAATAAAAAAAGAGATAAAAGTCTTCCTGCTGCTGAAAAGAGTGAACACTCTTCAAATACTTATATTGTCCTAGGTTAGCTGAGTGAAGAAGAAGATTTAACATTCTTACTCAAAGTTTTATATTATTGGGAAGAGCTCTATCCCACCTCTACTTCTCTATCTCTCCCAAAAACTGTTGAAGCCTATTTAGAACAGAAAAAGATTTCTGACCAAAAAAAAGAGACACTTTAAAAGGTTTTATTTACTTTTTTTAGAAATATTATTAAATTAAGTTTTTATTAATTATTATTTTAGAGTACAGCAGCAAGTTAGAATCAAGCAGAGAAGGCTGATAATGACGGTAACAATGCTCATACTCAAAGACTTCATAAATTAATGGATAAAATATTTATTGCTCTCCCAGAAATAAATGGTATTTCTGAAAAGGAAGAGGAATTACCTGTTGGATGGTAGTTTAACTACATCGGATTATTCAGCGATCTAACAGTATTTTAAGGAGATACAAAAAGAGGAAAAATAAAAAAGAAAGTTAAACAAGTTTGGTAAAATTCTGGATTAGTTGCTTTGATAAAAAAAATGGAGTAAGCTGACAAAGACATTAAAGAATTTGAAGAAACTGATACAATTGAAACCAAAATGGAAATTATCAAAGCTAAGAATTTTATTCATCGTATATAAGCTCATCTTAAAGACATTCAGACTATAGCCTCTCTATTTAATATTTTTGGATATGGGCCTATGTTTGATTTCCTTCCTCAGGATAAGGCTTAAGAATTAGCAGCTCTAGTTAATTTTGGTATTAAAAATTAATTGAAAAATATCCCTCTTGATGGAATAAAGGAACAATATAAAAAAATTATTGACCCTCATGATATTACCATTCCCCGCACTGAAAAGAAATCTGTAGTAGCTAAAGATCCAGAACCTGATAAATAATCTTAGATGGTTGTTTAAATTTGCAGCGGTTCTATTTTCCCTCAGTATGAAATTGGCATTGATATAATCACTTCTCTTTCTTCAAAAGTATTTTAACAAATTAATCAAAAATTAACTTAAATTAAATTTTTTTTATCAAAGGAGTCATTTTTCACTGAAGCAAATGCACAAAGTATAATTTAAACCCATTGCAAGGGAGGTTAATCAACAAATAATATAGTTAGTGATTTAATCGAGTTCTTCAGATATCTATGCATAAATGATGAGAACTAATTTAATTTATAACAGAGCAACCTGAAATTGTGTCTTGAATCAATTATTGCTAAGAACTGGGAATCAGAATTTTCTCCTTTGGATAGAAGTGTAATAGCAGGTATCCTTAACGTAGTTGGTGGATGGCCATAGTCTGTTAGATAAACAGCTAAATGTATTTTGAACAATGTCGATTACGAATAAGATACTGAATGTGTCCTATCAGGAGGTATAGGAAGTGGTTAGAAGAAATGCAATATTATATCTACATGCAGCCCAACAGTTGCTGTCTAAACTGTTTAACTTAGAAATATAACTCCTATGTATGAAGAAGAATGGGCTATAGATAAATTTGATTGCTTTTCTTAATTATTTTAGGCTATTTAAAAGTGTGCCTCGTTAATGAATGGAGCTAACATTGGATAGCCACAAAAATAACAAACACCTGAACCTAAAAAAGCAGAAGAGCAAAAGGAGCAAAAGACAGTTGAAGAATCTGAAAAACCTAAATCTGGTAGTGAAGGAGAAAAATAAGAACAAGAGATACCTGATTCTAAAGAAGCTAGTCAAAACTAATAAACTGCAGCCACAGAGACTTCAAAATAGGAAAGTTAGTCACAAGCAATTCCAGAAGAAGAAGAAAAAGTTTTACAATAGTAATATTAATGGAGAATAAGAGTAGGATTATTGATGAGATTTTTACTTTAAATTGCAAACAAATTAGAATGGAATAGAGCAGTTGAAAAGAATTTATTAACAAAGGAACAAGGTCTAAAACTTCTTGAGATTATTGATTCTATGTGTAAGCAAGGATTGTCTTAAGAGAAAATGAATTCTATTGCATGCGAAGAAGAATTTATTAGCTCATGGGAATAATATATTGATAAAAACTAATCAGCTCTAGAATGGATTAAATTCCCTAAAATGTTCAATCGTTAAAAGAAGAATTACAGTTTCTTGAAAGATTCATCTGAAAATTTCCCTTCACTAAAGAAATTAACATCATCTTAAGCTGCTGATGAAACTGGTGATCTTAGAGAATTCATCTTTTCTCCATCACCTTATGTTGATTAACTCCCATAAGACTAACCTGAAATAAGTGAAAATAAATTGCTTAAATATTGGGAAAAATTTGTCATTCCTAAAATTTATGATTTTGTAAAATCAACATTGAAACCTTATGAGCTTGAGGATTTCTTTGAGTAAATTCGTTACCCACTACGTAAAGGAGATTAAACAAGAGCTATGAATGTTGCTTATATTATTTGTGAGAAGAACCTACCTTCAGGTGTAGTTCTTCCAGATGCAAATCATGACTGGTCAACAATTTCGATTGAAGATGTGCGTGTTGGACAATGGCTCTTAGCATCTATAATCAATAAAAAAACTAATTCTTTACTTACTCCTTTCTTTTCTCGTGAAAAATTACTTGCTGGAGGAATAACTAATATCCCTGTATTGGCTATAGGAATAGATGCTCGTAATTCAGCTGTACTCTGCCTCTACCAAGACCATGATCGTTCTCATCTCATATCTGTTTGGATTCCAGTTACTTGTCTTAAAAATCCTGAATAGCCTATTCGTCCACCTGCATCAAGCTATTCCCTTAATTATATAAGTGAATCATTCCTTTAATCTATGATTAGAAGTATCACAGTTTTATCAAGATAAGTATTGCTTTAATTCTTCTCTTTAGGTTCCAATGCACTCACCTAATTACCTACAGTTGATGTCCTTGTCAAAGAAAACAATCTATTAAATGATTTAAGATTATCATTTTTGGAAATAATAAGATCCTCCATCATTGAAGAAATAGTGGATGACCCATTATTTGGATGGATAAAGACTAATGGATCAATTCTTTATCTACAAAGTGATCTTTATAAATAAATTAAATAATCGCATTCTCATATCTCTTTTGTTCCTAAGTAAGAAAATGACTAGTTCGCTTAGCTTAGAAGCCACATTAAGCATGATACTTCAACTCACCATGACCATTAAGCTCACTTATATCCTTTTAAAAAGTTGCGTCAGATTTAGCACTTCATCGACTGGGCTGGCTTAGAAAATAAAACCACTATTAATTTATTGTTTGATTTCATTATGCAAAGCTTTAAACCACAAATAACTCTTATTAATAGATATGTCTAAGATATAAATATAGTCAATTTAGCTTAAACAAATTCTCCTGATGGACAAGTATAAAATTCATCTAACTCAAAACCTTTCCGTCTTTGCTAATTTGAAGGACCCGACGCTGAGCAAATTGGTGCAATAATTCTTTCGTTCCGTAAAGATGCTTTCCTAGGAGTTTATTCAGGTAAATTTTATATATATTTATTAAATACTTTTGCTATTAATTTAATTTACTTTAAGGTTTAAAATTCTTTGAGGATGAGCTGGGAATCAATAAGATTTCACAGTTAAATGCAGGAAAGTAATCTAAAAAAAGTATTGAACCTATGATGTTTAAGGGCCGTGATGTGTACTGCAGCTACTATTTCAATAAACATTAACTCTCTCCCTTGGAGTAAGATTCTAATCAAAGTACTCTTCCCTGCGTAATTTATGGAATTCCAAAGGATTGGAACATGGTATGTTGGTTAATAGATTCCGTTTCAAGTTCTTTGATGAAAAACAAAGATGATAAAGAATCTCTTGAAAAATTAGGGAAAATAATGACTCTCTTAACAGAAAGTTTTGATTATCTTAAAGGCCCTTGTATAGTTAAATAATTACTTGCTAAACTTATTATAAGAACTGCCAGAAAGCTTAGATTCTTAGTAAGAAGCTAAATCTACAGTGGAGTTTTAATACCAAATTAAAATGAATAGATAAAGTAACATTGGTAGGTATTTGGAGTAAAGTAAGAGTTTGTCAAGAATAATATTGTTAAAGCCAATGAAATAAAATCAAGGTTTAACTAAGAAACTAATCTTTACTCCTCATTCACTCAAGACTACATTGAAATGTTGCAAACTTTAACAGTTCCAATTATTCATTAGAAGGAAGATCTCTTCACCATAAATCCTAAATAGCTGCTCTCTGAAAACTAAGATGGTTAAAACATACCTAAATGGTTAGAGGTAGGTGCTAATTTACAAATTTTAATGAACTTTTTTGAAGATCAAGGACTCTTATCTAACGAAATCTACACTAAATTTTTAAATATTTAAGTTGAATTCGAGAATTTGTAGTAGGAAGGAATTGTTATGATTAAAAATTTACCTTCTGAATGGACTATTGAAGAGACTCGCGCCCATGTCTTATCTGTTTTAGAAAAAAGCAAATTGAGAGTGCTTAATCCTAGCTCAGATATATTTGTCATCTCTGAAGATTAATACAAACATATATAATTAAAATAAAAGCAGTCTGATGAACTTGAAGTTCCTCAAAACTAACAATCTATTTAAAATAAATCATAGAAAATGTGTATAATTTTAACAGATGGTTCAGCAGTGTTAGATTTAGAAGAAGTAGCTCAGGAAAAGAAAAGAGAATAAGAAGAAAAGGAAAAGCTAGAAGCATAATAAAATGGTACTGATAAAGAAGCAGAAGGTAGTTAAGCCCAATAATCTTAAGCATAGGCACATCCTGAATTCTGGTCATGTGAAACATGTACTTTGCAAAATGCATGGGAGTCTTAAATATGTGATGCTTGCGAATCTCCTAAACCAGAAAATATTCCTCTTTAAAACGATGATAAGGGTGGCGATGATAAAAAAGATAACGAAAATCAGCAAGATTTAGAAGCAAACGAAATTCCTCTTGAAGAGATCTTAGAAAATGAAAGAAAGGAAGAAATAGAAAAGGTAAACAAATTCCTTGAAAGCATGAAATCATTTGTGAATGATTACTATACAAATAAGAAATAAACTCTAAGTGTTTAAATTACTGAGTTAGTTAATCAAAAAATTATTCTTGATGAATCATTTGCCAAAGAAAAAGATTAATTAGAGCAAGAAATAAAGAAAAAATCTTTAAAAGACTAAAAGAAATTAGAAAAATAAAAATTATTAGAAAAGTCTAAGAAGCGTAAGGAAGACAAAAAGAAAAGCAGCTCTGTAAAATCATCAAAGGATTCTAAAACCAGTAATTCTACATCTGACATTACTGCTAACAACAATTAGCAAGAATAAATCACACTTTAATAATTAGAAGAACAGCTGAAAAACGAGTAAGCAAAATATTCTTCTCAAACACAAGAAATTGATTAGAAGAAACAGGCTATTGAATCAGAAATTTAAGCTATTGAGAAGTTATAAGATAGTTGCTAAACTTTCTCAGGATAAAATGCAGTTGTCCAAAACTAACACACTTAACTATTAGAGAGATTCTTGTGTCTTAGATTCCTAGATGAATCACAAGTTAAGGTAAAATAAAGCGTCCTTAACAAATTTGACTAAAGATGCTAAAATCTCTCAAGTAAGTTCCTTGAAGAACTTGCCAGCTAAATGAATATTAGTGAATACAGAAATCATAAGAATATCTAAAATAAATTTGTTTCTTTGATTTTGGATGGTAAAGCCTTGGAAGCTATAAAAATACTAAGCAAGTTAGGCCTTGATATCCACTTAGATTATGTAGCACACACAAAGGCTGATCAAAAGTTAGTCCTTCCTGCCTAACTCTTATCATAGCTTGTTTAATTTGTTGAAATAGAAGTTTGCAAGGAAACTAAAATGGTCCTTAAATATAACTCTACTAATATCCGTTTCCATTTATCATCTTATAATTTATCCGAACAAGAAAATCCAATTGGATACTCATCTCAATCTAGTATTCTCCAATACAAAAAGTTGACTGAATAACCACTTGCTGATTTAAGGTAAAAAATTGTTATTTTTCATTTTATTTAATCAATTCATTTTATTTTAAAGATTTTCATGGGCACTCTTGAAGTTGATTAACAAGTTTTTGCAAAAGAATGTGTCTCTATTGAACATGAGTTCTAAAGAAGAACCATTAGATTCACACACTCAAGCACAAAAATACAAAAATGGTGGAAAACTTGATTTGTCTGTTTCAGATTAACTATCTGAGAATAGGTCATTTTGGTTGAGTCCTATTAAAATTGATTTATCTCAAAAGGTATTAAACATGACTTCCATTAAGAGAGATTCTGTGCCAAAAGTTTAAGTAGAGAGACTTAAGCTCCAAAGAGCTTCAGATGCTGCTGCACAAGCTGTATCTTCTTCAGGATAGAACTAAGCAAATGACATATTTTCTCATCATAACACGAAGACTTAAAATTTCAAAAACATCGTTTCTAATCATCACAAAGAAGATTTCTTGTTTACAAAGGCTTTTGACCAAATAAAAGATTTCTCTGTTACTCTTTTAAGGTAATTTTTTTTGAAGAATTAAAAAAAAAAATTTTAATTAACTTTTAAAAATTATATTTATAAACATAGACCTGTAAAGCCTACAGGAACTGACCCATTTATTGCTTTTGAAACTATTTTTAAGGGAGAATTAGTTATGGGTGAATCTGGACCTTATAGATAGTTCTTCGCAGATATCTCATCTGAATTACAACCAAATGTACTTTCAGCTCACTAAAGATAGCTTAATCTATTATTACCATCAACTAATAACCTATCAAAGCTCGGAGATGCTAGAGATAAGTATGTAGTAAATCCCTCAGCTAAGAGCTCATATTAATTGTAATTATTTGAGTTCTTAGGTGTTCTGATGGGTACATGCGTCCGCACAGGAACTCACTTAACTCTTGATTTACCTTAAATTTTATGGAAATAATTAGTTGGAGAGGAAATTACTCTTGATGACCTTGAAGAAGTAGATCGTCCCGTTTTTGATATGATTAAATTTATAGATTCTTGTGAAAAGACTGTATTTTAAGAGTCATTCTTTGAAACATATACTACAACTCTAAGTGATTTAAGCACTGTAGAATTAAAGAAAAATGGCTCTAAAATTAATGTTACATATGAGGATCGCCAAGATTATATAGCAAGAGTTGTTGAAGCAAAGATTAGAGAAAGTTCACTCTAAATACAAGCAATTAAAAATGGTCTTACACAAATTATTCCTCAATCATTACTAAATACAGTCCGCTCAGCAGATTTAGAAATGTGGGTTTGTGGCCGTAAGAAGGTTGACTTTGATCTACTTAAACGTCACACAATTTATAGTCCATCAATAAATGAAAATACTCCACACATTAAATACTTATGGGAAGTTTTACATGAACTATCTCATACTGAATCTTTGAGATTCGTTAAATTCTGTTGGGGATAAGAGCGTCTACCTGCAAACGATGAAGAATTTGAAAGAAACTAGATAAGATTTATGATTAAACCTGCTACCTATTAAACCTACTAGCCAGACAAAGCTCTACCAAAGGCTGATACATGTTTCTTCAACTTAGAGCTTCCTGCCTACACAACAAAAGTAGCCTTGAAGACCCAATTACTTATAGCAATAAACACAGATTGCGATTCTATGAATGCAGAAGACCCTATAGCATTAGATCCAGAGCCTAATTATGGAGGAGATCCTGGAAATTATTCATCCGATGAAGAATGTGAGTGATTGAAATATAAATAATCGAATTGTACTATTTAACAATAAATAATTTTTTGATATTAATTTAGTTATATATAATTAATATTTACTTTTGCATTTTTATAAATTGTAAGTATTTGTTTTAATTTAATGTTTTATTCAAATCTAAAATCTTTAATTTTTAATTTATCAATTTATATAACTGGCTGATATTAAATTAAATTAAAATGCACTTATTATTTCAGTTTAAACTTTTATAAATTAATAAATAAGTTTTTTTAAGTTTTAAATTTTAGTTATAAAAAGCTAATTTAAATAAATATATAAGACTACAATAAATTTTAAACTATTTTTTTTATATTTTCTTTCAAAAAGAATTTAAATTAACTTGAAATAAGATCTCTAATTTTTATTTTTATTTTTCAAATTTTGGTAGCACCCTTGATACTATATTTTTTTAGATATTGAAATACTATGTTGATGAAAATTTGTTTAAAGAGGTAATTAGGATAAAAATAATTATGATATTTTAAAACAATTCATATTTATTGTATTTTCTGGAATTATATTAATTTTAGAAATGAAAAATGAATTAACTTTGTATATCTTAAAGTTGTATTACAATATTTATATTTACATGAAAATATTTTAAAGATAATATAATTTTGATTTTTAATTTAGGAAAACTCAATCAATCAATCAATCAATCAGTATATTTAATCAATTTTAAGTCTGTTTGGAGAAAAATACTTCTTCTTGATTTGAGGAGTAAAATATATGTATTGGTTAATCTTTTTTGACTTGCTTTACTATCTAAGTTCTTCAAGCTATTGCATCTTCATCATTAAATCTTTTTAGATGTTTGCAATTTTTTCTTGTTGTATTTAGTTTGATGGTGATGAAATTAGGCTTTGGTTTTGTGGTATTAAACTCTATATTTTTTCTTTTTAACTCTATTCTTTTAGCATGTTCACTTTTTTAATTTCTTGCTAGCTTTTTTTAGAGCTAATAGCTTAGAGCATTTCTTTTTATGTTTATCTTCTTTGAACCATTTCATATACCTCTTTCTCTCTTTATTTTTACCTTAATTAGTACTCATGAGAGGACTTGGCTTCTACATCTTTATATTTTTTTTTGATTTCTTCAAATTGCTTTACATAAAATTCAGTTCTCTGTACAGTAGTGTGAATTCTTTATTTCAATTAACTAAATTCTCTCTCTTTTCTTGCATTCTTAAGAATTTATAGTTCTATTTGCTTGCGCTTTTCTATTCTTTAGGTTATTTCTTTGTATTCTTCAATATATTTTTACTTTTGTTCCATAAGGAGCTTGTACTAATTGTATGAGTTTATGTGATCGAGCAACTATTTATCTGTATAGAATTATAAAACTGAAATATTAGAGTCACAGAGGGCTTCTTTTGATCTTAAGCCATTATTACCGTACTTCTTCATAAGGTATACGAAGCTCCTATGATCTTATTCGCTCCATCCACAATTAGGACCTCCTAAATCTTCTATCAAACCATCTATTCTCTTGACAAAATCTTTAATTTACTGCATATCTTTTTGATCCTCTTCTATGTTACTTACATTATTAAGAGATTTATCAAGTAAAGAAATATTTTGCTTGCTATTCTATCCTTGAGGGCTATAACTTCTGCTAGCTTGATTATTCTTATGTTAAGATTACTCATTTGTCCTCTAATGATTTTATCTGTAATTTTCTATTGAGCCCTCTTCACTTATTTTATTTGGAGAATTGCTGTGTTTCCTTCTTGGTTAGGGAGTATTGTATTAATTTAGATACTGCTAATGAGTTAGTTATTTATTTTTATTTTTTTAAGGAGAGTAGAAATAGTTGTTCTTTTATTGATTCTAATGCTTAAGCTCTGCTTCATCTTATGAGCCTTAGTATTATTGAGCTTCGTTAGCATCAACAAACTCACTATTAGCATGATTTAATAAACCTTCAATTGCTGCTTTATGATTTTTTTCACTTCTTGGAGAAACAAAATTTGATTTGCCTTTTGAGTGATTTGAAGCCAAAATATTAGAATTTAACTTTTAAGTCATTTACCTACTCTCTTCTTCTGGTAATTCAGAGACTTTGCTAAGATATTAATTAGGATTTTCTTTTTTTATTTTATCTTATGTAACGAAAATATCTGCTTAAGTAGGTCTATCATCGTTATCTTTATCTATATCTTCTTCATTTTAATCCTCAAAGTTTTAATCCTATTCAATACTTAATTGCCTATGCTATTTTTTCTTTTATCCTGGTGACATACTCTTTTATAATAATGTATCATCTTCTTCTTCATTTTCTGAACTTGATTTTTTAGATGTATCCTAACCTAGCATCATGTCGCTCAATCCTTCCTATGATTTGAATTCTTTTCTTTTTCTCTTGCTTTTCTTTTAATTTTTCTTAATATAATCACTTTCTAGTTTATTTCTATCGTCAATCTATGATGGTGAAGCAGATTTATTTTACCTTTATCTGCTCTAAGGTTATGAGTAATTTATATCTCCATAAGCATCAACATTAAACTAATTTAATTCATTAATCAATGCCTCTTTTTCTTCTTCTATGTAGTTAAAATTTTACCCATGAAAATTTTTAAAATCACTCTACTTTTCAATTAATTTTGCTGATTCTCCTTATAAATAACTCATCATCCTAGGATTTTACCAATTTTCATCCATTTTTCTTAATATCCTTCCCTATTCTCTTTTAATAACTTAAATCTGAGTTAGCATTTCATTTTTTTCCAAATCCCTATTAAAATTATCTTCATTAAATTCTATCTGCAACCTCCTAATAATTCCTTTGTACTTTAAGTCCTTCGAATTAAGCTTAAACAAACTAAAAACATCTTCGTCTTCATCAAAGCAAAATATCTATCTTCTAATCTATAGATATTCTTCTCTCCATTCTATTTATAACAATTTAGAAAATATAATTAAGAAAGAGAAAAAAATAAATTTAATACTTTCTAGTTTCTTTATCTTAGTAGAATTCATTTATCGCTATTTTATGCAAAGATAAAAAATTATATTTTATTAATTTATTGCTTCTTAATGATTGGATTAAGTTTTATCTTAATTTTATAATTTTTAATAAGTTCTCTTTACAGTCTGAAGTTAGAAAGAAAATCAAGCAGATAGTCATGTCAGGCAAAGATAATTAATATTCACAAAATTTTTTTTGCTTTAATCTATTAAATTATAGTTTTTTAAGCCACTCAAAATTGATTATCAAATAGATTTATTTTTTATCAAAATATAAATTTGGATAAAAAAATATTTTTCTTATTTTAATTTATTCAAAGATATTTAAGTTTTATTCAATGAATTCTTTCTATAATGCTAAAAATTTTTTATTATATAATTTTTTATAAAAACAAAATAAGTAAGTAAGAAGGCAAATATTTACAAAAATATAAACAGAATAATTTGCGAGAATAAAAAAAATTATTTATATCAGTAATTAAAAAAATACTTCAAATTTATATAAAATTAATGAACTGTGCTTATCGCTTTACATCTACCTATTTAGAAAAATATAAATCAGATAGCTTTAATTATGAATTTGTTTACAAAATTGATAGCATAGGTTCGTAGAGAGAAAACTATTGTGTTTTTATTTAGGATTTATTTAGTAAAAAGAGTGACTAATAAGATACGGTTGATTCGCAAAACATTGATCATAATGATTTTATAGCTGGAATAATCTATTCAAAATCTTTTTCGTTTGCATCTTAAATTTTAAAGGATTATATTATTGAAAATATTAAAAGCAATATCTATACTCAAATAGGCTAACCTGAAGAAAGTTTTGCGAACTTAAATAGTTTACTTTCTTAAAAATATTATTCTCTTGAGAGTTATGCTGATGAATCTTTAAATTAGTACCCTTTTAATGAGTTAAATACAGAATTTATAGATAAATAAACTAAAATGGTTAACTTAATAATGTGTATAAAGAAAAATATTTATGTATCTTAGCCAATTAAAGGTTAATAAAATATTTGGATAGTCAAACTTAAAAATAGTAATGAATATTAACAGATCTAATAAACAGATTTAATTTAAATTTCAGACTAGTGTTACAAAGTTGATATTAATTATGATGATATTCAAGAAATAATTCTAAGTGATTAAAATAATGAATTTAGTGAATTAACATAAAAAAGAATAAAACAAGTTGAATAAAAAATGGAATGGTTTTACTCAAAATAAATTTGTAAATTATATTATCTAAAGTTAAAAAAATGATTTTACTTTCTATAATAAAAATTTTAAAAGTCTCTTTGTTGAATATATATTTAAATTAGCTCTTATTAATATATTTTTTATTTATTTTATAAATGTCTTTAAAATATTCAGAGTAAAAAAAACAAATTCTATAAAGTGATTTCATTTAAAATAAATAATAATAAATGAAATTCAATATTTTTAGTTTAATTTTTATGAATTAGGTTTTCCTATTAATGAGTATTAAAAATTAAATTAATTAGAAAATTTACATTTAATTTCATTATTCATTATGAATTGCTAGAAATTATTGTTTATATTTTAAATATATCTATCTCAAAAAATAATTAAATTGGTTCATTTAAAATTGTAAAAAATAAATAATCTTCAATATGTAATATTTTGAATAAAGTTTTCTTCATGAATAAATTTAAAAATAAAACTATTTAAAAGCTATTTTTAAGATAATAAAAACATCTAGGTTAATTATGATAAATGATTTATTAATTATAAATATAAAAATATTATTTAAATTCTAGGTTAAAATTTCAGGAGTTTTAAATTCAAAATTTATTTAGAATAAATAATGATGTGCATTAATAAAAGAAGGAAGTTAAGATATATTGAATAAAATGAAATAAATGATTTCTTGAAAATAATTACTAGATTAAACTACCTTATAATACAAAAACCATTTGATTTTTTTAAAGCTAAAATTTAAAATTTAGTTTCTTCACTCATTATGAACTGCTAGAAAAATTTTGTAAAAATGCTTCTTATTTTTAATTTTTGCAAATTCAAAAATTTTGATTAAAATTAACTAAATACTTGTAGATTCAATAAAATAAGGATTTCTAAAATTAAAAATTTTAAATTCTCTATTCCTAATAAAGGCAAAGTTTCCTTTTAATTATGTATAACCAACCAAAAAATTTAGTGAATTTTAATATTTTAAATGCAAAATAAAATTGAAAATAATCATAGTAAACAAACCTACTTGAAGTTTATATAAATTACGTTGTTATTTTTATTTTGTTAATTAAAATTAGAATAATTTAAAAATATAATTTATATTAATTTCATTTAATTATAAAAAACTCAATAAGTTGAAAACCATTTTTAGAGAAATTCATAAACTATAACGTGCCTATGCATTTTTGACAACATATTATTAAATAGTTTTATTTACAACTACTGGCAATTAATTCCCACTTTATTTTTATATATTAGAATCAACTAAATGCTAAGAAAATTAGTCTATTTGAACTGATACTAAGTTTTCATATGCAGCTTATATTAATCATGGAGCTCTCTTACATTCAAGATACAATTCTTAAACTTATTAGACAAGCTTTTCGAAGTTAAGTTCTGGTTCAGTGTATTAATCGCAAATGATAGTAAAATAGTCATTACACATAAATCTATATTTTAAATATAAAATAATTTAATTACAGCCAAAGTAGATCTTTATTTAAAACAGTGAATCTTTTTAATTTATTTTGTATTATATTTGCGTATATAATTATTCCTATTACCTGTTTCCTAGTAAAAGAGAAAGTCTATCTTTTTGAGAACGAGTGAGCTTCCAATTTTTCAAGTGAACATTCATTTTAACCTGTAATGATTTATTAAGAAATTATTGAAACCATAATTGAAAATAAACATTTGCAGTTATTTAGCTAAGCGTTTTCATAAAAAAAGAATTTTCTTTATGCAAATACAGATTTTCTTTTTCTAAAATGCTTTTGAGCTAATCAGTATCAATATTTTGATTTATTATAAAAATTAAATACTTTTTTATTCATGGCTGATTCATGGAATTTAGCATCGTTATAATCCTTATAAAAAACATCGATATTGGCAACAAATTTTCCATCTGTATCTTTTAAATCATCTTTAATTTACTACATAGATCTTAATTTATATTCATGAGGATCTCTCAAATTTTCTTTCATGTAGTGAGGTATAGCTTCATATTTAGTTAAATGCTTGATAGTAGCTTTATATGATTAAAAGAAGATATTTAAATAGCCAATTGAAAATCTTATTAGTTACCTTATCTGCTAAAAAAGAATTTACAAATATTTGTTGAAATCATGCTTTATATTCTAAACTAATTGACGAATATTGAATTTGATTGTTTGAATATATTTAATAAATTAGAAAGATCTAAGTAATTTTATCTTTATTATTGAAATTAATTAATTTTTAACAAGCAACCCCTATCACTTTTAATAGAATTATTGTTTCTTTCTTTCTATTTATCTTTTTTAATTATTTTTTGTTAAAATTTCAATTAGTTAATTTCCATTTTTTAGATATTTTGCGAACTGTTAAAATGATATTATACAATATAAACAAATGAAAATATAAAAATTAAATATATTATAATATAATTACTCATAAATTTTATTAATATTTTTTATATAGCACTATCTACTCCATTAAAATTTTATTAAAAAATTATAAATATTTTTATTTAATATGCATCAATTTTATTCTAAATCGTCTCCTTAAACCACTGTATTATCTGGATAAACTGTTTTCTTATTTATTATTTAATATTAATTTATAAAATAAATCATTTGAAAATAGTTACTGAAGATCCGTCAGGATATTTAATTGTTTTTATTTTTTTAGCATTAATTATCTCAACAATTCCATTTGGGTAAATTAATTTTTCATCTCCATTTTATTCGTTTATTTTCATAATTCCTTCAGGATATCTATAATAATAAAATTAAAATCAATAGAAATTATTAATTACTATAACAAAAAAATTAAAATACCTAATCTGTTTAGCACCATTTTATAGTGTAAGCTCAATTTAGTTATTAGAAAATAGCACAATCTGTTTATAAAAATATTTTTTTAATTACTAATGTAATGCATTTATTTTACTGTTTATCCTTCTAAAAGCGTAGTTTATGTGGCCTAATTACTACTGAAGAAATACTACTCTATGTTATTTGGAAATACCTTTTTTGCAATAATAATTAATTAATATTTTAAAATATATTTATTTGTTTATTAAATAATTTTACTTATTTTATATCTCCAGTTGGAAAAATAACAATTTAGTAGCCATCAATAAAGCTTACTTATCTTGTTTTGTTTTTATATACAATTTCTTTTATTCCTTTTTCATAAGTGCTTGTAATCTATTTATTAGATAAATAACAATAAGCATGAAAGTTTGGAAATAATTATAAAATTAATTTACAGATCCATCTTTATTGTTTTCTACGTGCTAAGGCTTCTTAGTTTGATCTTAAAATTGCTAGTATTTAATGTAGTATTTATTAGTCGAGTATTTAAATTCAGAAATATCAATATTTTTTCCAATCTCTTCAATTGTGAATTATTTCAGAGATTAATAACGAGATAAGGGAGTTTTCTTTACTTAGCTAGGTTTAACATTTGAGTTAGTGTTATTATTATTATTTTTATCTTATTAAACCTATTACTGAGCTTGCTAGCCATTTTATGATGGCTTGGCTTCATTTTTACTTCCAGAAGATGGCTATTATCTAGGAATATTCTTTTTTTGTTCTTTAACCTCATTTTATTCTTAAGGAGGATTTTATTATTTTTACTCTTCATTCAACTTAGGTGTTTTGTAGTTATTGATTTTTGGATTAATCAAACTTTTAAGTTTACTGGTTTGCTCTTTTAGATTTTCTGATAATTTTTAACCTTTTTTAGCTGATATTTCACTTTATTTGCCAGTTGATGTTTGTTTTATTTCAGTTTGCTTTTCTACTTCTTTTTTTGCTTAATTAGAAATCCTTTCTGTACTCTCATTTATCTTTTCTGATTATTTTTTTAATGCAGAAATATTGCTGATGCTGCTTGGAGGAGATGGTTATCTATTTTTTTAATTCTTTTTGTCTAGTTTTCCATTTGGCTGGATTTATTATATCTTGCCATTATTACTTTCTTGCATCCTAATTTAATCTTAGCTTAGACCTTTCCTTTCTTAACTCTTTTCTCTTTCCTATTTTTAATGTATTTTAATAAAACTATTTCAAAAATATTAGATTAATTACATTTGAAGATTTATCTTGGTCTTCAGAGGGATCTTCTTTTATAGTTTAAGCTGGACTTACAATATATTTTAGATCTTCACATTGTTCAAGCTACTTTTTTAGAACATTTAATTCCTTTCTGAGCTTTCTGTTATCTTTAATTGTGTTATTTAATGAAAGATGCAGTTCTTCAATTTTCTTTTTAGAATCAAACTGAAGCCTACCTAATTTATCTCTTAAGCTTTTCACCTCTTCTTTGTATCTAAGGAGCGATTTCATTGTGCCTTCTTCGTCTCTATCTGCAGATGAATCTTTAGGCTTTTAGCTAGTACTTGCTTAAGCTAGTTTTTCTTATTAAATCTTTTTGACCAAGCGGTATTCGGCTTCTATTAATTTCTTTTACTCTGCTTTATAATCTTCAAATTCAGATCTCTCTTTTTTCATTTTTTCTTCAAAATTCTGTTTCATAGAATCAAATTTTTTGATATTTTCTTCATAGTTTTGCTTAAAAACTCTAGCTTTTTGATAGCTGGCTTAGAATTTTTTGATATAGAAATTTAAATCATCTATTTTATTATTGACATATTTAGTAATTAGAACTTTTTCTAGTTGTTCGCTTATCTCTATATTATCTAATCTTACTTTCTCTCCCCTTATTTCGATTATATTTTACTCCTCTTACTAGATCTTTAATATATCATCAGTAGAAATGTCTGTTTTCTTCTCTGAGATCTCCTACAAAATCTCCTCAAATTTTTAAAATTAAAGACTCTCATCTATTGAATCTTATTTTCTTTTCTTTGAGCCAGACTTTTTACTATTCTTATCTTTGTTAGAAACACTCGTAGTTCTACCTCCTTTACCTTCTCCCTATTTTAAAAATCTTTAAGGAGATTCAGTTTTATTCCTCTTAGACGTATTTCCCACTGATCCTTCTCTAAATTAAGGAGTATCTCCTCTTTTTTTCTGAATCTTCTCTTATTCTGTATTTAAAAATCTGTCTTCATATTTAAGATTATTTTTTTTCATTTCTTCCTCAATCAGCTCTTCAAAATTTTTTGTTGCACCCATAGAATGTATAGGTTGATCATCAAAATCTCTTAAACTTTGTTGTCCTTACTCTACTTAATGAGGATTTTAATTTGCTTTTAAATTATCTTGATGATATTTTGTATTTATTTGCATATTATCATAATGTGAGGCCATATTTTACTATGTGTTTGCCATATTTTAAGTATTGGCCAGACTATCTCCCTAATTAGAACTTAGATTAAATATTTCATCATAATCAAGTAATCTTCTTTATTTTTGATTCTACTGCTATTACTCTTGCATTTACTAAATCAGATATTGTTGGTATCTTTATTATTCTTATTGCTTATACATATTTCTATCTACATCTCCTTCTTCTACTGTATTTAATCTTTATCCATTGCTGTTGGCATAATCTGGAGCTCTTTCCTGTTTATCTATATTCTGAGGTTTACCTTAATTATAATTGTAGTTATATATTTAATTATTGCTTGTTGGTGAACCATTTTTCATGTAGTTTTAATATTATAATTACTATTCCAAAGAATTGTTTAAATTGATAAAATGCGGATTCTAGTAAATGTTACTACCATTTATATTATAATTCATAGGATTAGGTATGTAGTTATTATTTTGTTCACCTCCACTTATAGAGCTTACGTTATCTAAACTTTAATTAGCTAAATTCTACCCATACATTTATTACATTTACTGGTAGTAGTTTTAGTTCTTATTCTAAGAAGGTGATTGAATATTTTTTAAATAATAATTCATTTCGTTGTTGCCATGAAATTGTTACTATTATTTCTATCCACTCTGTTAGAAAGGTTGATACAAATGAGGTTATCTTTATTATATATTTGCATCCTTTCTAGATACTTGCTGTTGATAATCTTGTGGGTCATATGTGTTTTAAGTATTCAATTGCTAATAAAAATTGTTAATAGACTGCATCTACTGCATAAAATAATTTTATTGCTCCTATCTATACATTTGTTCTATGTTATTTTTAGTACGAGGTGTCATTTAATTTAACTATTTAGGATCTACCATGCCTTTCTCTACAAAAAAATTCATCATATTATTAAACATTTGCATCATTTATTGGTCTTATGAAACTAATTTTCAAATAAAAAGTATTTGAATTAGAAGGAAAAAAATATTATAAATATAGTAATACCTACACTAGCATTACCAGAATTATTTGATTAGTGTGAATTTCGCTAAATAGGGTAATTTTACTAATTCTAATTTTGATTTAATTATATATTTGGTATGTTTGGATTGCCAATTAAATATGGATTTTAAGTAGGAGACTAAAAAATAGGTGCTTATTTAAACTATTGTTCATTCTAAGCCTGATTGTTTCTTGTTATGCCTTATACTTGGTCTATAAAATCTATTTTTATGAAAATGCTTTAATTGACTGTTAATTTTGTAAAATTTTTGATACTGTTTTAGCGATAATTCGAGTTCATTTATCAGTACTTAGTATATATTATAAAAGCTTTCCTATTTATATTTAAAATCACTGATTAATTTAATTAATATCTTTAAATGAAATTATAATAATTTAATTAATTAGAAATTATCTTTTTATTTATTTTTTGTAATGGCAAACAACTTACAAGATTCTAATTTGAATTATTATTAATATTAAATGGCTTATTATTGTATTTCCTAAAATGCATATTCCCTCATTCAATCTTTTTATTTATTTATTTTAAATACAAATATTGAAAGTAAAACGATAGATTGATTGATAGAAAGGTTCTAACAAATATATTAATTTCAGTATTTTTTTAGATTTTTTATAAAATAAATTTCAAATATTTAATAAATTTTTAAACCATTAAATTACAAGAAGTAGCTTTTAAATAAAACTACATCTTTTAGAATAAACAATTTGTATTTATTGATGAAATTTGTGTCATATTTTATATTTATTCGAAAGCAAAACGATATTTTGATTGATAGGTTCTAAACAAATAAATAAACCAAGCCTTTATTTATTAGACTTTTTATAAAATAAATTTCAAATTTTTAAAGCATTTAATTACAAAAAATTTGTTTTTAAATTTAAATCTACATCTTCTAGAATAAAGAAAATCGGATTAGAGTTAATTATTTCTATTTCTTTCTTATTTTCTATATAATTTAATGTTTTTATAATATTCAACTAAGACTAGTAAAAAGTTATTTACAGCAAATGCTATTCTAATAGATGTTCTGCCTAGTAAAAGATTGAATCAGTTTTAAAATGTTTATACTTTAATGCAATTAAAATGATTACATTCCATTAAATAAAATAAAATTAAAATTTGAGCTAAAAAACTACAAAAATTGTTAGTGTTATCTAATAGATATTAATTTATTTTCAATTTATTTATTGAATTAAATCCTTAATAAATAGCTCATTGATTTTTATACCTATTTGAATAGATATATTTGATTGATTAATATGAAGAATAAACGAACAACAAATATGCTGATTAGAAAAAATTGGATTCTTCTTTTGAATAAAATCATAGCTAAATTAGATACTCATAAAGGTAGAATATAAAAACAAACACTAATTTATATTTTTACTCTATTTATATAAAACTTAATGATGCTTTTAACTTCCTTTTCTATACTTAACTTGCTACAAAGATTTGTTATTATTAAGAGATATAAAGCAGACTTATTACAATTAAATTAGATTGATATCAGTTTCTAACTTTAATCCCAATTAATTTATCTTTTTTATCATGCTCACATGTACTTGCTTCCGTAAAGGTTTCTAGTAATAGCAGGTTGAACCTATTTTAATATAATATTGTTTAAAACTCTACAAAAAAGTGATTTAATTTATCTATTATGTTTAAGCTAATATCAATGACTATTTCATGACCTAAGTTAAATAAACGTGCTTTGATAATGCTTTAAATATAACAGCTAATTTATAAATTTAATAATATTTGTTTACACATCCTTCGATGCAAGTAACCCAATCTCTGAGGGGATACATGCAAGACATTTCAGGGTCAGCATTGACGAGAGATTTTAATTTAGCTTCACATCTACTGAGCTTTTCTTTCCAAGCAGTGCATTAAGGAGCGCATTCCTTGAGTAAAAATTCCTTGGGATCTTCACCTCTTTTGATCCATTCTTGAATTTGGGCTATTAATATGAAAATTTTTCAATTGAGAATTGATTCTTTGACTAGTTTTAATTTTATAAATTCTTCAAAATTCTACATACCGTCTGAAACGTTGCTCATCCTTTTTCTTCTTTTCTAATTTATAGATTGTGAATATATATGTATTTTTATTTTAATTTTCCTTTCTCTTTAATTTCTTTTTCTTTTTTTGTATTTTACTAATACTCTTCTTTTCTTTCAAAAGATAATTTTTTACCCTTACTTAAAATCTTTTAAGAGTTAAATGGTAAATTCGATTGCATTTTTCTTTTTATTTCAAGATATTTCTTTAAACTTAATAGTAAAACCTTTTGATTTTTATATTTATTTGCTTTTTTATCAAAGCACACATTTTATTCACTTAAATTATTTTACAAATTGTATTCATCCTTCCAAAATACAAACAACTAAAAAATGTACTAGGCTATAATAAAAATTATTTTAAATACTTTAAAATCAGAATAGCTTCAAAAATTTCTACAAGTTTCAGAAGAATTTATAATTTACTTTTTGAAGTGTTGAAAGAGGTAAATTTTATACTAAAAGAAGCATTATTTTTTGAAAAATAAATATAATTTTTTGAAAGCAAATTATATTATTTATATTAATGAAAATTACAAATATTATACGAAAAAATTAATAAAATTGTATAGATATTCTATTCTAAATATAAATTCTAGGATATTTAATTCATAATATTCTTTAATTAAAAAAGAAAAGTTCTTCTCAGAATCTATAATATTAGTAATTCTATTGAAAAAAATTTTTTGATTAATTTAGCTTATTTTTGCAAAAAAAAAATTAGTACAATTATTAAGATTTTAGATTTTAAGCACATTAATGATTGAAGAAAAAATGGAAGAATAAAAAGAATTCGTTAAATGTATTTCATAATTGAGTGGTCATAATGATAAAATATGGTCAGTTTCATGGTATAATAAAAACATTAAAAAAAATAGCTTTTTATTAAAAATTTTAAATAATAATTTTAGGCATCCTACTTTAGATATTTTTGCAACTTGTAGTAGCGATAAAACAATAAAAATATGGGGATTAAAAGAAAATAGTGAAAATTAATATGAATTGAAAGTAAAATTTTATCCTTTTTTTATGTGCTTTCTAATGAAAATGTTTTATCAAGAGTATTTATAAAATTGTAAAATATACTTTATTTTAGTTGGATCCAAATAGATTTTTGATTCAAAATGAAGTATCTCAACAGCATACAAATATTGAATAAATTCAATTAAAAATTCTTAATTTTTAGAATGCTAATTTTACTAAGAGAGAAAGTTATGCTAGATTTACTGTTGAGAAAAAATTTAAGCAATTTTTAAATAAAATAATTTATTTGCTTTGAATAGCATTCACTCAATTAATTAATTATATAATATTTAGTAAACTATCACAGATACTCATGAAAGAACAATTAGAACATTAGCCTTCTCCCCTGATGGAAAAATGCTTGCATGCGGAAGTTTCGATAGTACTATATCTATTTATGCTCTCAATAATGGTTCTTTTGAATTTGTTTCTAAATTAGAAGGACATGAACACGAAGTAATAAGATTTTCCTTTGATTTTCTTGCTAAAAATCCTACTAATAATTTTTCAATATTTTTATTCTACAAAAAGGTTAAATGTGTAGCTTGGGATTCTGAAGGTAAATTTTTAGCATCTTGTTCAAGAGATAAAACTGTTTGGGTTTGGGATTATGAAAATGGTTTTGATTTTTCATGCTACTCTGTTATAGATGCACACTCTTAAGATGTAAAGCATGTTAAATGGATTCCAGGTACTAACAATTTAGCAAGTACTTCTTTTGATGATAAGTTAAAATTATGGGAGTAGGAAGATGATGATTGGAAGTGTTCCGCAACTTACTCAAATCATACTGCTACTGTTTGGTGTGTAGAATTTTCAAAAAATGGGTAATATATGGCTTCCTGCGGTGATGATAAATAAATAAAAGTTTATAAAAAAAATGAAAATGGAGCTTTTTCCTCCCCTTACATGGTTGAAACTACAATTAAAAATGCCCATGCAAGAACCATTTATAGTTTATCTTTTAGCGAAGATGCTACTTTCCTTGCTTCAGTAAATCAATACGTATTTTAACAGATAGTATTTTAAAATTTGATTTTGAATTAATTAGGTTGGTGCAGATAACACATTAAATGTTTATTAAAAAAATATGTATGTAACAACATTCGAAGGATAAGACAATAATTTATACGAATTGCTTGAGAAAAAAGTAATTTACATGTTTCAATTTTTTTTTCTTTTACTTAGTAATAAATACAATAAAAGGTAAATTGCCACTTTGCAGATATAAATTGCGTAGCCTTCCATCCAACCAAGGATATTTTGGTTACAGTAAGTGATGACAGACAAATTAAGGTTTGGTCAGTTGAAATAAACTTATGATTTGAATTAACTAAGTTCTATATTTATTTGTGTAAATTAATAAATTCACTACATGTTGGTAATGAAATTCTTAAAATTCCAAGTAATAAAATATATCCTTAACTATTTTTTCATTTTTAAGCTAAATTAAATTAAATTTTCATAATTTTCATAAACAAAGAAACCTCATTAGTTGTATCTTTTTAATGTTATTTAAAATAATTTAAAACTAAATATTTGAAGTTCAAAAATTAAAAAATAAAATTTTAATTTTCAATATTTCTAAATAAATTTTCAAATATTGAATAAATAATTTAAATCTAAAAAGCTGTATTGGCGAACTTTTTAAAATTAATATTAACTACCTAAAATATAACTTATGAATAAAAATTAAATAATAGAGATGGATCTAATTATTTTATTCCACTGTTAATAGTTTATTTTTAATATAACTTGAAAATATTTAATGAGAAATTTATTTAAATCTCAAATATAGTCTGTTTCTTAATTAGCATTTTTAAAATTAATATAAATAACTTAAATATAAAGTATGAACAAAATTCTATCATAGGGAATGATCTAATCCTTTTATGACATTGTGAGGATATACAGGATCCTTTTTATACTCTCTTACTTTTTTAAATCCTTGTACATCTTTAAGTAGCTGGTTTTCTTTTTATGTGACTCTACAAAACCCTGATTATGGTCTTTGTAAAGCTTAATTTTTAAGATTGTTGGCAAATTTATCAAGTTCCTAAACAATTTCCTATTTTAAAATGTTAAATTTTTCTTAGTTTTGAAATAAAAAAATTAGATTACTTTTTCTGTTTAATTGTGTTCTATAAAATTCTTAGATCTTTGTATTTAAATATCATCAAAAGAAGACAAAGGTTCCATTATAAATCCTCTTTAAGTACTTGCTGTTTTAGGTCTTATTATTAACTGATTAACTCTTTCAGGGCTATTTACATTTTTTGTCAACTCTTTAACAGAGGGATTCTCCTTGAATTTTTTAACTATACTCTCTTACTTAGAACACATGACTTTATCAATTGAAGGGATTAGCATACCCTTAAATTCAGGATAATCAAAAACATTTTGAGGTTAGTATTCCTTTTTTATATTTATTTAAGTTAATTATGAATAATTAATAGCTAAGAAATTACTTTCTTTGGAGTAGCTAGCTTTTCGCATAATTGTTTATCTTTCTCAGAAAGAGGTTTATCTTTAAGCTTTTAAATGTAGGGATCCATCTTATATTTAGTAGGAAATGCTCCATTATAAGTAGCAGGTGTTTGTGCTATTCTAATAATCTTTGTCTTTGTTTTATCATAGCCATTCTTTCCAAATATGCCTATTCTTAAATCTTTTTCAAATTCTAAATTCTTTTAATGCTTTTCCTTGAAAGTACTTCTCAATACTTCTCCTTGCTGCACATAACAGCTTTTTACCATTTCCTTATTTTCATCAATTGATTCAAGCTTCTTTTTAATATTTTCAATAGCCTAATTCTCAAACTGAATAACTTTTGGAGTAAATATAATTTTTTAACTCTTAGTGCACTATTAAGTTAAATCGTTCCATTTATTTTCAGCTTATCCATTTAAATATTATCTTCCCTATGATTTTACTTTTGATTTATTTATTTCAAACGGACTCAGTGGGTTATTAAGCAATATATTTGATTATCTTTCATCTACAATTTAATGACTTTACTGCTACAAAAGAGCTATTTCTAATAGTTTTTTACTCATCCTTTACTAGCATTCTTGTTTATTTACAATTATTTTAGATTGTTTCAATTATTCCCTTTCTTTTCTATCCTACTACTCTAAATTTTTTGCATGCTTTTCTATTTATTCGTTCCTCTCTTTAGAAAGAAACGTTTTATTTTTTTCAATCAACTTCCCATAATCATCCCAAAGATTTTTTGAGAGACTACTAAAATATTGCTAATCTTTTACTCTAACGCTTTTTTAAGATCCATGAACAGCAAATTCTGGTATTATGGACCTTTTGTAATCAGTAGCTGTTTAAGGTCCTACTTTCAATTTTTAATTCATCATCAAAAATTGTAAATGAAAAATTAGCTTATTTCACAATTATAATTATAATAAGGATTGATTTAAATTAAATCCTATTAATGCAAATTAATTAAAAAAAATAATAATAATAAATATGCAATTAAATAATAAGCAAATTTACTCATTAAGTAACAGTCTCAAATACCTATTTCATCAAAAATAGTATTAAAATTAATATGGAATTTTTATCAAGAAAACATAAAGTAAAGATAAAAAATATCAATCAATCAAGCAAAACTTATTTTAGTAAAAATATAAAGAAAAATGTTTAAAATTAAAAGACAATATATAGATTATATAAAGTTAACATAAATCCATAGAATAGGTAGAAGGAGATGAGCAAATTTATCTTTTAATTAGGAAAAATTAATTAATTAATTACTCTATTATTATAGTAATGTATTTATTTGTAGGAAAATAATTAGGATATACTATCCTAAATCTTATCTAATTTAAGAATTGTCTGGTTTTCAATGCTGTGAACTCATTCAGTTTTTGTTTTGTGCTTGTCTAGTTCCTTAACTTGAAAGTAGTAAATTTCTAGCTGGAACTTGATTTGTTTAAAGCTTCACTTTATTAGGATTTTATTTATTTTATGATGGATTTTAAACTAAATTTTTTTTATTAAACTACTAGGTGTCAATAGCATCTTCAAATTCGTTAAAATTATTTGGATTTATTGAGCTATTGTAGATAGCATTTTATATTTAATTGTGCTAATAATTGCTGTTGCTATTGTTCAGAGAAAAATTATCATCAGACCCAATATTTGTACTAATTTCATGTTAGTCAAGCAGCTCATTCATTTCCTTAATAAATAAGCTTACACTTCCCTCTGTATTTTAGGATTTTTCTCTCATTTCATTGTTTTCAATCTCTAAATCTTTTAGCTTTTATTTTATAACAAACAGATAAATAAATGAATAAAAATTTTTTTTATAGAATTTAGAAGTTATTTATTGATATAATGAGTTTGTTTGAGTTATTTACCTTTTTCTCTAAAATCTTTGTTGATAAAGCTAAATCCTAAGGATTAAGCTTTTTCTGTCTCTTTACTTCAAGTTCTTACTCCAAAGAAGAAATTAATTAGTCTTTTTATTTTATCACAATCTAGTTATCTGTTTCTTTTGATTTAAGGAGGTTTATATTAGAGTTTTATTCTTCTCTTTAGTTTACTAAATTTTAAATTTCATCTTCTTTTTATTATAGTATGTTAGCAAATTCTTTTTTAATCTTTTCGTGCTCAATTTTCAGTTTGTTATCATAATTTTTAAGTCTAGATACTAGCATTATTTTCTAAAAACTATTAAACATATTTTGAGTAACTACTTTTTATAATATATTGTTCAGTCTTGTTGTTCTTTTTTCCATTACAAAATATATTAATTTTGCTTGGTGGTTATTGTTCACTTTTTTATTTTATAAAGCTATTTGTAGCTATCTAAACGCAAGAGTCTTGAAGGTAGTTTATCTTTTAAAAATATTTAAGATGTTAATAATGGTATAATAATTCTAATTAATACCTCATATTTACTAAATTAGCGAGTTTATTCAATGAAGATTCTAATTTTATAAACACCAATTGATACTTGGTCATCATTCCAATTGTCTCAAGATGCATAATTTACTGTCTTCATATTATAAATAAATTCTATTTATTAATTTCCCTTTTGATTTTAATGCTTTACCTGTGATTTTCTTCCTAATCTCTCATCTGCTACTCTAACTAACTCAATTAATCCTTTAACTTTATAAAAAATAGATTCATCTTTACTCTATTAAGAGGAAGGTCAACCAAAGTGATAAAACTAAATTGTAAATAAATTTACTTAAGGAATATCATTTTAAAGGCTGAGCTGATAAAAATTAGCTTAATCGACCTACTAGTTTGCACTAGATTCTTAATTATAGTATTGTTAGTTCTAACTGCTATTATTCGACATCTTTTACTAATCCATATATGACAATAAGTTATTATTGTCATCATTTTTGATATTTATCCTACATTTAATAAAAAATCAATTATTTCATTTCAAAATTTAAAGTATATAAAGCTAAAACTATTCGTAATAATTAGAAATATCTTCAGCTAAATGATAGTGCATTTATAAATTTTAAAGCAAATTTTTACAGTTGCTTGTTATCTTGCATTTTTATTTGTTTTCAAACGATCAACGCGAGCTGCTATCCTTTAATTAATAAACAAAATTATAAGTTACTAATCAATGTCAAACTTGTATTATAAATATTTATTAATCGTATGTCTCCTTAAACTACTTAATTCCTAGCTAATCAAATAAATTACTTTTTAAATTTCTTTCTTGTTTAGATTCAAATTTTGTACCTGCTCTTATTCAATGAAATATAATTGTGATACTGTTTATTTATTATATACTAAATTCAAAACTATTTCTTTTGATAATATAATATTAAATTAAATTCTCTGTATCAAAGCAATCAATAAAAAAGCAAATAAATAAATAGCTTTTCAGAGATTTTTCAATTGTAATGTTTTTTTTTTAAATTATTGAAATCTTAAATTAAATCTTGATTTTTCAAAAGGGAAACAAACAAATATATTGTATTAATATTAATTATTATTTTTTGCTTTCATTGTATATTGACAATCTATAACTCAAGAAAACCAAATGTAGGTAACCATTAATTAATTATTTATTTCTTAAAAAAAACTGAAAAGAAATAATTTAGTGCAAAAATTTTAACAAATTTTATGAAATCAAATATTCAACGACTGAAATAAATAAATGAATGACAAAATAAATAATTTTTTAGTTAATTTTTCTTGATAAAATTTCATTAAAAAAATATTTTATTTTTTTTTATCTTAAAAATTAAATTTATTTTTTTCTAAATTTCTATTTTTTTTATTTTTAATGATTTTAAATTTTTCATTTTTAATTTTTTTCCAGCTCAAATCAAATTTTATAAAATTTGTTTGCTTAAATTTTAAATATTCAAAAAAATCAATTATAAGATTGTTTTAAGCATAAATAATATCTAATTTAATTTATTTGATTCTTTATTATTTAAAATTTTGACATACTTCAAATATGTAATTTAAAATTTATATTTTTTACTTCACTCAACAGCTTTTTGGTTAGTTTTACAAGTATTGGATTTGTAAATTGGGGTGCAAGAATAATAAGTTTAAGGTTTGATGGATTATTTCAAATGATAAATATAGTTTGATTTCGATAATTAAATATCCCTAAAATGCAAATGCTCACACAATAGAATTTGAAACTCTAAAAGATAAAATATAATTTTATACATATTTGAAATGTAAAATACTATTCTCAAAAATTGTATTTTTCAAACAGTAGTATGCTATTTAGTTAGAAAACATCTTACATTTATTCATAGACATCCAAATTCAATCTAGAAATTTCTTGCATGATTAAATCATAATCAATTTTTAACAAAAATTAAAAATATTAGGCAACCACAAATAAGAAATTAATTAATATTTCTAAGCAAATTATATATAAAACAAAGGAAAAAAGTAAAGAAGAAAGATTTAATAAATTGAACCTATCAGTATTTTCTTTAAAAACTTGAAGAAGATTAGCAGGGTATAAGAATTCTTCAGAAATTTTATAATTTTATTAGCGGATTTCAAGACTCTTTAATATGGTCTTTACTGTTTTATACCACATTTTCTATTTTAAATTTACAAAAATCTTGTGAGAAATAAAAGATTTTTTGTTTGGGATGTAATTTTTTGAGTGTGAAGAAATAATAAACTAATTCAAAGTTATTATTGTTATCAGTATTGAAATTTTTTAATAGATAAACAAGTAAATAAATAGATTGAGGTGGGAAAACAAACAAATAACTAACTATATACATAAATAAATATAAATATACAATAAAAGAGTTAGTCGTTATAATGTCTACTAAATAGTGCGAATGTAATTAAAATAAATAGAATTGTTTAGTAGATAAACTCCCATTCAAAATACGAAATATCCCAAATAGAATAGAGTAATTAGTAGATAACAACACATTTTTTCTTTACCTTTGAAGGATGAAATCCATCAATAGCTACTTTACAATTGTAATCAATCTCATCTTTTTTTATATATTTCTAATTAAAATATAAGCTGCGTAATAAGAATAGTAATATAGACTACACATTTATATCTGGGGAAGAAGATACGCTATCAAAATACATATTTAAATAATGTTAATTAAATAAATTGCAAATTATTACTTAAGGAGACCTTAATCCGCAAGATATTTTAAGAGTACCAGAAAACTAGCTAAATTATCGTTTAATTCATAGAACTTTTTTCATTAGCAAAATAATTTAGAAAATAACTTCTTAGAAGAAAAAATAGAACATTGTCATTAAGTAGCAAATAGAATCATGACTGACTTAGGAACTAAAACCAAATTCACTGAAGGTAGCATTTAAGACCCTAACCAAGGTAAGATTGGTGGTGAATTCGTTAAGCAATAGAACCCTGCCTTCCTTGACGAAAGACTTAAATACTTCGATGCCGTCTATGCAGAATAGCAATAAATCCTTGCCAAGGCTGAAAAGCCTGAAATTACTGTCACCCTTAAGGATGGCAAGACTATTCCTGGAAAGGCTTTTGAAACTACTCCTTCCCATATTGCAAAATCAATCTTCAAGAAAGTCCCTGAAAAGTTTGTTGGTGCAAAGATCGTCTACAGCAAGAAATACGAAAGTGAATTGACCAAGATTGGTGAATACGTTGATGCTGAAGCTGAAGAGATTGCTGAAGAAGGTGGAGACTGCTGTGGTGGTCACGGTGGATAGAAGTTCGAAGTCTATGATCTTGAAAGACCTCTCGAAGGTGACTGCACTCTTGAACTCATCGATTTCGAATGCTAAGAAGGAAGAGAAGTAATGAATGAGAATATTATTTTTGAAAATAATTTAGACATCTTTTTTTTCTCCTTTCTAAAATAATATTTTTGAAAGACAAAATTTGCAATAAACATAAACAAAAATATATAAGAAATAACTAAATGGTAACACTCATAAATATGGTTGAAAGCAAACCTTTTATAATCGAACTAATTGAATTCACAAAAAGGAAATTATAGTTTAGACACGAAAAAAAAAAATTATTTAACTTAGATAAACAAACATCTGCAATAGAATGTTATTAATTTAAAAAAAGAAACCAAAAATTAAAAATTAATGCAAAACTTAAATGACTTCAAAAGATGCTTATTAATTTGACTTTTATTCTCTATCAATAATTTTAATCTAAATAGGTTTGATTTTTTGAATTTAAACCTAAGAATAAATAAACAAAAATAGATGATGAATAATCTCAAATAATATATTTTAATTTTTAAAATGCAAATTTTTTTTAGTAATTAATTAAACTTTCTTTTAAGAAAGATCAAATAGTTTTTAACTTACTTGCATCTTTAACTCAATTTTTACATAATTATTTAATTTTTAAAAGATCACGTCACTTTCTCAATACTTATCATAGATTTTTACATCTTTTATTTTTAAAATTCTCTACTTCTTCTTTTTAAATGATCTTTTAATTATTTTAAAGGTTTTCTGGCACAGCTCTGCTCACATGTTGGGTCAAGCTTTAGAATTAAATTACGGTGTTCACTTATGTATTGGACCTCCTTTGGCTAATGGTTTCTTCTATGACTCTTACATGGGTAACGAAAAGATTTCCCAAGATAACTTTGCTGAAATCGAAAAGACCTTCGCTAAGGTAGCTTCTGAAAAGCAACCCTTCTAAAGAGTTGTCTTAACCAAGAAGCAAGCTTTAGAATTGTTCAAGCACAACCCCTTCAAGGTTTAATTGATCACCAACAAGATTCCTGACAATGCTATCACCACTGCTTACAAGTGTGGCAAGTTAATCGATTTATGTACTGGTCCTCACTTACCCCACACCGGTTACGTTAAGGCCTTCAAGGTTGAAAAGAACTCTGCTGCTTACTGGCTCGGTAAGAATACTAATGATGGCTTACAAAGAGTTTACGGTATTGCCTTCCCCTCAAAGAAAGAACTCGATGCTCACGTCTAAAGACAAGAAGAACTCGCTAAGAGAGATCACAGAAACATCGGTAAGCAATAAGAATTGTTTACCTTCCACCAATTCTCTCCTGGTTGTGCTTTCTTCTATCCTAACGGTGCTCACATCTACAACAAGTTGATGGAAGTCTTACGTAGACAATACAAAATTAGAGGATACTCTGAGGTTATTACTCCTAACCTTTTCGATGCCTAACTCTGGAAAATCTCTGGCCATTGGGACAAGTATAAAGAAAATATGTTCCTTCTTAAGAATGATAATGAAGAACACGGATTCAAGCCTATGAACTGTCCTGCTCACTGTCTCATGTTCGATTCTATTCAAAGATCTTACAGAGATCTTCCCTTAAGATATGCTGATTTTGGTGTCCTTCACAGAAACGAAGTTCACGGTGCTCTCTCTGGTCTCACCAGAGTTAGACGTTTCTAACAAGATGATGCCCATATCTTCTGTACTATGGATCAAATTATGGTAAACATTTAATTTAACTCATTTTATAAAGCAATCATTTTAAAATTGCTTTCATAAAAAATTAGGAAGAAATCAAGAATGCTTTAGACTTTATCGATTACATGTACAGCTTATTCGGTTTCAAGTACAGTCTTGCTCTCTCCACTAGACCTGATAACTATATTGGTGAAATCGAAATGTGGGATCAAGCTGAAAATGCTCTTAAGAAAGGTCTCGAAGCTTTTGGAAAACCCTGGTCCATCAAGGCCAAGGATGGTGCCTTCTACGGTCCTAAAATTGATATCTAATTATATGATGCTTTTGACAGAGGTCACCAATGCGGAACCATTCAATTAGATTTCAACTTACCTATCAGATTCAACCTATAATACAGAGCTCCTGAAAACAAGGATGACATTGAAAAGTAAAGAAAGAAACAAGAATCTACTGAAGAAAGTGTTCCTCTTTCATAAGAAGAAAAGAAAAAATTAGAATAACAAATTTCTGAAGGTGAATCTGCTGACTCTCTTTCTCACAAGAAGTCTAAGAAATCCACTGACTCCTCTGCTCAATCCTAAGCTTCTGGTATATATAATTAACTTCAAACTAAACTTTAATAAAATTTTATTTTACAGAAAAGAAATACGTTGTTGCTCCTCACCACTTGAAGCTTGGTTTCTAAAGACCTGTTATCTTGCATAGAGCCGTCATTGGTTCATTTGAAAGATTCTTAGCTATTTTGTGTGAATAAACTGCTGGTAAGTGGCCCTTCTGGTTATCTCCCAAGCAATTGATTATTTGCCCTATCACTGCTAAGGTTAACGATTTCGCTCAAGATGTTGCTGATCGTTTAAAGGTTGAAGGATACAAGGTTGCTGTCGACCTTTCTGAAAGTACCATTCAAAAGAAGGTTAGAAATGCTCAATTAGAATAATACAACTACATCGCTGTCGTTGGTGAAGAAGAAAAGAGAGGAGGTTATGTTGATTTAAGAGCCAGAGATACCACTAAGGATCAAGAAAGAATGGTAATTTCATATGATTATTCAAACTTATTAATTATTTATTAAAAACCTTATTTGTTTATTTTAGGGTAAATTCACTATTCATCAACTCTTTGCTTTGTTCTAATCTTAAGAACCCCACAGATCATAAGCTGAAATCAAACTCATGGAAAGAATCCAACACATTAATGTAATCATAATCATAATCAAAATATATTTATATTTAAATTATAAATAAAATTTTAGGGTAATCCTGAACATGCTGCCCTCGAAGAAGAATTAAAGACCAAGATGTTCTTAGAAGGAGAAGGTTTTGCTTTGGGTGCTAGAGATAAAGAAGTTTATGAAAGTCTTAAGAGCTCTCACATTGATAATGTTTCTTATCCTAACCTTCACAAGTGGTTCCAATATTTATCAAAGCAAGCTTGATTTATATAAAATATAGAACTTATTCATTAAAAATAATAAAATTACTTAATCTTATACCTATATGAAATATATAATGTAGTTCACAATTTAGATTTCTTAATATTTAATTTACATTTTAATTCCTAATGTTCAAAAATTATCAATTTATTTTATTTGTCTTTTTATTAAACATATTAATTTATTTTAAATATATTTAATTTTTATCAATTTATGTTCTAAGATTTTCCAACATTTATGAAAATTAAATGTTTATTTAATCATTTTTAATGAATTTTTAATTTAAATTTTTAAAAAGGATTGACCATTGACAAATTAAACATGAGTTTTAAATTAATTATTAAAAATTTTTATAAATTGATGTTGGTTGTAATTTAATTTTAAAACGACATTTAATGTATATTTCTTTTAAGTTAAACAAATAATTTTTTTAATTTTAATAAATTTTTATATTAAACAATTTAAAACTAATTATCAACATGTAAATAAAACAGTTATTATATGTTTATTTTAACCATTTATTAATTTATAGCCAAATTTATCTAAATTATGATTATTCAATCTTTTATTTCATTTTTCCCTTTTTTATTTACAAACATTTTTTAGAAAAAAATTTTTTAAATAAAGAATATAAATATAATTACTTTAACCAATCTGCTACTGAGTCATTGTAAAGTATTTTCGATGCAGCCTTTTTGGATTTTGTCCATGTTACTGGAGGTCTTTTGATTATATCTCTTGTATAGAAATACTAAACTCCATTAAATATTAATTAAAATAAACCTATGTCAAAGCAAATTGCATAAAGATAAAGGAAAGACCAATTCCTATCTTACGAGTAGTTAATAAAAGATAACTCAGGAAGGAAAAACCAAAATAACTTAAACATAATTAAGATGACTATTAATGTAAAAACAATTGCTGCTGCTCTTGGCAAATTTTTTGATATATATCTTGAAAAGCTTGAGAGCAAACATGACATTATTTAAAGGAGAGTTACTAAGCTAAAAACTACATAAAGTTAATTCTATTAAATATTCAAAAAATAATTTTTAACTTTATTCAAAATTACAAAAATTCTTACTGGCATAAGCCTTGATGTAATCCAAAGAATAAGCATTGTTTTTGCATAATAAATTAATGCTCTAAGTGGTCTGATAAAGTACTTATCATATCTCACTATGATGTTGAGTATCTGGAAGAAATTCTTTAAATATTATGGAATTAAATTTATTTCAAATTATTAAAAATTTATTTACCAAGTAAAAAAAGAATAAATTTTTATTGCTACTGAATTCAAATTCCTTATTATTTTTCTAGGGAGAAGGAATGATCATAGCTGTTTTAATTGTTCCTGCAATAGTTGATTTTTTTTATAATTTTCTAATAGAAGGTATATTTGTGTTACTCTAGTAGTAACTTACTAACTAATTAGGCCCTAAGGTGCTACTTTTTACCAAATTAGAATCATTTCTAGAGCGTGGCGAGTGTTGAATTTGTAATGTGTGGATTGAAGATCTATCATCATTCTAAGTGAGTTTGTTATCATCTTTATGTAGTTGAGTGTTTTATTTTATTCCTTAAGGAGAATTATCTTAAGGAAGAATTTCTTGCACGATAGTTGTATTTGGCCTTTTTCTTCTTGTTAATGATCTTGAGAAACTATTTTTTATAGGCATATGAGAATTATTAGTTGTAATATTATTTTCTCGATGCTTAGCTTCAGGAGATGGTGTTTCATTTAAATATCTTTCATCTTCTTTATCATCATGTACTTCTTCTGCTAAAATATCTTCTAATTGCTTACGCTTATAATCTCTGTAGAATCCAATAAAGAAAGCTAAGGTTGAATAAATACTTTATCCTACAAAAATCCAATAAATTATTTTTGATTCTTGCTGATAAACTTCTACAGAATCCCATACTTAGCAACTTATGTCAGTTTCGCCTAAAATTAGTTTAAATAATAATTAATTTTATTAAGGTATAAAAAAAGCATTACCGTTGCAAAGTTTACATCCATAGTAACAATTTTTGCAAATTTTTATGACTTGCTAAGAAGATGAAGGATCTTATGATTATGCAATTGCTGTGCTTTCAAATGTTCCTGAAGGACACTGTTAAAGACATTATCCTTGATATAAATAAAAATTATTTATACATGAAAAACATGTGCTAGGGTTTGTCTTATCGCATGTAGCACAAGTTGGGTCACATTACAAACATTATCCTTTTAAATCTGATCCAAAATACCCAGT